>OZ024897.1:30310035-30477535 GCA_964017195.1 Siderastrea radians
CGGGCTGTTCCGGGCTGTTCCGGGGGTGTTCCGGGGGTGTTCCGGGGTGTTCCAGGGGTGTTCCGGGGTGTTCCAGGGTGTTCCGGGGTGTTCCGGGGTGTTCCGGGAGTGTTCCTGGTTTTACAGACACCCAGAGCTGTGGTCCTTGTTTATGATAAAATTCAAGCAAACTGCAAGGAAACTTGACAGGATATCGCAACTTGCCATGCCGTTTCACCAAACATCCGCCGTTTTTGATGTGAGGATTCTCTTTTCCTATTTTCGAAAGCAGGCTCAAGGTGTTGTACATAAGATGTTTTTACTTTGAAACTAGCTCTGAACTGAACAGCGAAACAAGAAGTCGTTAATACAAAAACATCTGTTACGTGCTTTGGGTGATGCCGCTAATTAATTTAGTCAGAACGAGTTTTAGTGAAATCGACAACTGCATGCATGTACCGCGGTAACGAAATTTTGGGTGCATCGGGTGACTTTGGGGAATAAAGTTAAATTGTTTTTTCAAATAAGCTATTCTTGTCATCCTACGTTTATTAATTTAAGGACTGAGCAAAACTTCTCAGTAGATTGGTTTCAGATGAGCACTTAAAAATGCATGAAACTGAAAAAAACGTCCGTTGGTTGCGTGACATTAACCCTAGAGCTTTTTCCTGGTGGGCAGGGCGAAGGGATTTAAAAATATATTCTTTGTTGGTTTCCAAGAGGTAGCACAGGTAATGAACTATGGCTGGATTAAAATACAAAGTTGGACATGAAAATCTCCTCGTTTTCAGTCTGAGAATGTTTTCTTTCTTGTTGTTTAGAGTGGGGCGGGGTTTGGGCTAAAGGTGTTTGAAAAGACGTTCAAGAGAATACTAAATCGACTGATTGTAAGTGCCCGGGTAAAAGTAATAGTATAAGTAAACGATTCTTGGCATTAAAGGATTTTCAAATAAAGCGGAGCTTTTCCATCTGTTGTTTCAGAACTCACCTAACCCACCTTTAATGTATCAATTATGCAGAAGTGAAACCTTTTGCTTTACAACATCACACAACATTCAAGCCAGCCAACTGCATGTGATAAAGCTTTGTTCAGTAATTATAAAAGCGGATCGGAAAGGAATTTGCAGGTTCTCGATTTTCCGAAAACTTGATTTCACAGACCTAAAAGGCCCCGAGTAGAAATACTTAGTCCGTGCCTGAACCCTTTCCTCGTGCGTTTTAATATTCTTAAAAGGCATCTTGAGGTGACTTGGACATCTAAGTCACCCTCATATCAAGGTCGATCGTCTTCGAACACCCAAAATTTCGTTACCGCGGTACATGCATGCAGTTGTCGATTTCACTAAAACTCGTTCTGACTAAATTAATTAGCGGCATCACCCAAAGCACGTAACAGCTGTTTTTGTATCAACGACTTCTTGTTTCGCTGTTCAGTTAAGAGCTAGTTTCAAAGGAAAAACATCTTATGTACAACACCTTGAGCCTGCTTTCGAACGAAAATAGGAAAAGAGAATCCTCACATCAAAAACGGCGGATGTTTGGTGAAACGGCATGGCAAGTTGCGATATCCTGTCAAGTTTCCTTGCAGTTTGCTTGAATTTTATCATAAACAAGGACCACAGCTCTCATCTGTGATACAGCAACCTGAAGGTTAGAGGATTTTGTGTTAAAATCGGTTGTTTGCTGATCAAAACCTGCGGGAAACGTGAAGTTGTTTGTGTATGTGTACATTGAGTAGGCTGACTTTTCGGATCGCTTGAATCGACGCATTTTGTCCAACTTTAAAATTCTATAACATCGCGTCAATAAATTTCCCCAAAAAATCCTTTTAGGAGGCAAAAGAACATCCCTTCTCCTCTTGAAATCCAGATTCGTGACGAATAATATTCGGTACCACATACTTTTTTTAGGGGTTAAACTTGATATACTTTTTATCTAGTCAAAAGTATGTCGGATAAATTTAATTAGAGCTCGTAAATAAATGAGCAGAAATTGCTGAAATTGCTTTTGACATATAATTAAACATCGTTCTACAAGTTTGGTTAATTTTTATTGCTCTGGAGTGCTTCATTTTGTCACGCGAAGCCTCGAGATTTGCCTTCAATTTTGAGCTTCAAAAGCGGTCTTTTGAGCGAATTCCGTTAATATCGATTTTCTTGAAAATAAATCGATATTCAGCCAAACAAACTATGCAGTGATTTGTTTCACATTAAGGTCTACCTAACATAAGAATATGAGCGGAATTGATTTTTGAGCTGTTGCCACAATATTTTGAAAATGTTTGATTTTTGGCAACATTTGCTCTTAAGATGCCGCGTAATCTGTTACATTCTTCGTTGAAAGCTTCAGTTGTAGAGGATAAGGAATGTGCACGGTGGATCATTGTTTTCAGCAAGCATTCTTTGTAGCGTTTATCCGTGTGGCTTTGGAAATCTAGTAGTAAACCCGTATTGGTTGGTTTCCTATAAACCTGTGTTTCAATCCGTGTGCCATTTTTAATAATTTCAATGCCAATAAAGGGGATCTTGTTGTTGTCGGGAAATTCAATCGTGAAAGAAAGACTGGGGTGAAAACTGTCAAGGGTAGTAAGAAAATCGGTTGCCGCTTCAGTGCTAGGCATTCTGGCTAAAGCACAGGTAACCAAAGCGTAATATGAGAGTTTGTATGGAGCTGAAATTCGATCGAAAATAATAGGCGGTTTCCGCCGAAAATACATTAAAATCGAAATAAAGTTTAAAAACGGCTTACCTGGTGTGTGTTTGCTGTGTTTTTTTCGCTTTTCCGAGCTTCCAGAGGCCGTTTTGGGCGATTTTCTGCTTAACGGTCGATGCGACGGCATGTCACGTACTAAAGAGAGCTAAAGGTAGGAAAACGGAAATTCAAATTTGCCAACCGACATTCGAGGGCCCGATCAAAATACCCGCTAAAACTCGATTCAACCTATAGTCAGCGCTTTAAAACCACAACACATTTCAAAAAGGATAAATCCCCTACCTTTCTATGTGATTCAATTGTCAATTAGTTTATCTCTCGAAGTACAGCCCCGCTTTAAAAACGAACTAACTTTTCGAAATCGCCGCCATCACAGGCTTGTAAGGAAGAGAGGGTCAAAACTAACGGTCAAGCCTGGGACAAAGAGCCAAATTGCGCTCCACCGGGGAACGACACGAGTGACTTCTGTGTCGCCAAATGCCAAACTCCCCCTCTCTCCGGTAAATCAAATGTTGTACCGCTCAAATTTCGGCAGGAAATCGCGCGCGGGTCGCATTCAGGTATAAAACTTGACTTACCGGAGAGAGGGTGAGTTTGGTATTTGGCGACACAGAACGTCATGCTAGCCCACATATAAGGCACTAATGTGAAGGTAAGTGAGTACAAGTGGAGGGAAGTGAGTACAAATGAAGGAAAGTGAATACAAATGAAGGAAAGCGAGTACAAGTGAAGGAAAGTGTGTGTTACTGGAGGTAGGTGCGTTAATCAGTTGGTGCATATATTCATATAGGATTGTAATGTTATTAGTGCCTTATATGTGGGTAGCATGACGTTCTTGCCAACAAGATCCCCTTTATTGGCATCGGAATTATTAAAAATGGCACACGGATTGAAACACAGGTTTATAGGAAACCAACCAATACGGGTTTACTACTAGATTTCCAAAGCCACACGGATAAACGCTACAAAGAATGCTTGCTGAAAACAATGATCCACCGTGCACATTCCTTATCCTCTACAACTGAAGCTTTCAACGAAGAATGTAACAGATTACGCGGCATCTTAATTTGACTCCAATATCCCGTGGCTCTCATAAATTCAACCATAAACAATTTCGTTCGTGATATTTCCTTAGGAGCCGTCGTGAAACGGGTGAAAGACAGCTCCGTTGTACGAATCAGTCTTCCTTTCAAAGATCAAATATCAGCTAATGCGGTTAGAAGGCAAATGAAAGATCTCAGTCATAAGATCGGCACTGTCGTTGAACCGATTTTCGTCAGCAAGAAATTGGAACAGGGTCTCAAGCCAAAAGAAATAAAGCCGCCAATCGTGAATCAACAACGCGTGGTTTATTCGTTTTTGTGTGATCTGTGCGATGCAGATTATGTGGGCTATACAGCCCGACATCTCCACCAGCGCATTGTTGAACATAAGAACTGGGCCATCGGTAAACACCTTGTGGAAGCTCATGGGCAATTATGTCACCCCAAAGAAAGCCAATTTCGCATTCTTCGCAAGTGCCAAACGACGTTTGAATCCCTGATTTATGAGATGCTCTTCATAAAAGAAATCAATCCAAGCTTGAACACCCAGGCCGATTCCATTCGTGCAAAACTCTTTGTTTGAACTAACATTCTTACACTTTGTATTAGTTTCTTAATGATGCATTGTTTATCTAGTATTTATACTAAGAATGCCCAATTCCCTGGATTAAATTCGTTTCAGAAATTTTTTGCCACAAGTTGTCTATGGAAATTTCAGTGTAACACTCAGTTGCTCATGCAATTACTCAGGATAGTCCATTCAGGGAGCTTACAAAGCATCCCTGCTAACAACAGGAGCCCTGAGTGGTCTAACTAAACTATATAACTATACTCTATAAAAATTTGTACAATAGCAATGAAACAATTAAACTTCACAAATAGTCTAAAATGTATGAAGGCACAGGTGGCTTCTTCTTTTGCCAATTGTCGGCCTGGTCGATGGACCAGCTACGCTTGTTTTTTTCGGGAGACTAAAATCGTCCAGGGAAGGCAAGTAAACACTCCTTTTTGTCTCTTTTTCACTTTGTCATCACTTGAAGTACTTTTGCTGGAACTGTGAGCGTGAGTGCTAGCTATGCCGTGCTTACGAGGCCAAATAAATCCAAAATAGCTCTCCACGGCTGCTGAGGGTGGTAGCGTTTTAGCCATGCGCCTTCATGGTGGGGTCTGCGCCAATAGGGTATATCTCTAAAGATGTATTGAACTATTTTTAATAATTTCTTGTAAATCGTATTTTTAGGGTCATTTTTTAGCATTTTTGTAACCCCAGTCCTCCAAGATTAGCTTAAGATGTATTGGATTTTTGTATTTTCTATTTCCTACTCTCAATTTGTAAACATGTATTAATTCACACCTTGTGCCACTACATGTAATTAATAAACCGTTATTATTATTATTATTATTATTATTGTTATTATTATTATTATTATTATTATTATTATTATTATTATTATAAGACTAGATCAAGGGATAATGCTCGCTACCAACGTGGCCATAGTGCCCATTAGTGGCTTCAAGTTACCGGCATGAGCACGCATGTGCGGTACTTCAGTTTGTCCTTCTAGCCACATACACTTTGTCATCACTTGATTCACTTTCGTGGGAATCCTGAGCCTGAGTGCCGGGCTGACGAGGCATAAAAAGGTCGAAGCAGTTTTCCTCAGCTGCTAACACTCAGGTTCACTATCTCAGTATATTTTTCATGGTAGATCTTTGCACTGTTAAAACTCTTATATCACGTCACTGTTAAATTCTTCGCTTAATTATAACCGTTGAGGTCGGTGGCTCTGGCACAGTCGGGCAGCAACAAGCTGCAACAATTTTTTCCCAACTCTGCGTCTCCTTGGCCATCTTCTGTTTAAAGCTTCAGCTGTTGTTTGGCTTCATTAGTTCCTTCTTTCCAACTGCATTTTGGGGTCCCTTTCCTCACCCTGGCATCAGAGGTGTCTATCGAAATTCAGCTCTCATGAGAGATGCCCTTGACACCTTTTCAAAATAGGGCCATGCAAAACCATCTCCGCCACCTTTTAGGATTTAGATAATGGTCGTTAGAAATTGTCCTTGGCCAAAACGTTCTTACAACCGCAGAGACTACAGGTGTATGAAGAACCCAACTTCAACAAGTCATCCTCAGACTTAAGCATTTTTCTTATAAACTAGCTCCTATCCACTGCTTTTCTCAAAATACTGCAGTTTTTAGGTCACGAGTGATGTTGAGGTTAAAGTTTCTTAATGCGGTAAAAATAACCTGTCTTTAAAACTAATTTATAATTTATCAAGTCAAACGAAAGGAGTTCATATCCGTGACGGTGGACACCTGGCTTTATTCAAAAGAGCGTTTTTTGGCAATTTATCAATTTAAAGGATCCTAGTCAGGCACACCTTTGTTATTGTTTTGATCTGAAATTTGCGATCAAATTACTCGTCGAACGTGACAAAACGTCAACAGTTCAACTGGTAAAAATATAAATTGTAGCCTGAAGCTGAAATTTCTCGCTTGTTTTTGATTTTAGTGCCAGTAAAAGGGCTTTCGATTATTTTCAGCGCATTTTGGCGGCTGTCCAAAAACCTAGAACTCAAAGAATGTTTGTGTTCGTAAGCCTGCCAGCCTCCCAGTCCGCCAACCCAAAAGCAAACTATATTCAGCGAGCGCTCGCGGAATATGATTTACAAGCGAATCTAGAATCATAAAGGTTTGGAATCTTGTTTAATTGGGTATTCTTGACTTTCCCATCTCCACAAAACACAAAAGGCGAATGCACGGAGGGCAGAAATGTTTCCAAAACTCACTCGATCACGCCGCTTTGACCACCGCTCCGAACCGCATTTAGTTTTAATTAGCGCTAGATAAAGCGAGAACATTTCACATTCCTTTCAAATAGAAGAAACTCTTTTGTTAATAGCTTTTATTTTCTTTGTTATCATCGCACAGGATAAATATTCATTTCAATTTTCAAAATACATGAATTGCCATGAAAACAAAACGTACTGCAGCTAGCTAAGGTGTCGACTGCAGCTAACAGATCTGATTTACAAAGATTCTGTTCGCAAACCATTCTTTCTCCTCCTTTTCTGCAATTCCAGGGATTAGTTTATGGAAAAAAATCGAAGTGCTGTTCTTAGTCATCGAAGGCTTTGAAGCTGTCCTTTAGCGTCGCTACCGGCACTGCAGAGCGAGTCCCACCGTAACATTTAGAAGACCAAAACATTTCTGCGCGTGAAGAACGCGCACCGTAATGAAGTAAAATGTCGGCGAATAAGCTTGACCAGCATTTCAATCTATTGGATACCTTTTGCTTGACTAGTGCAATAACCAAGAAGGTCCTTTAATAATGATTTCTTTCATAAGCTTGACTGTTTTGGTACTGCCACGCGAAGGAGAGCATAAACCGCTTGGAGTCCTGGCGTTGTTTCGCACATTTCACGAGAAAAATAGCAAACAACACCAAAATAACCAGCCAGATGTAACCGCTATTAATTTTTTAAGGCCAAAAAAGTGAATGAAGGCCCAAACTGGCCGTATTGGCGCGGATGTAGCCGGATTTCAAGTCACTGTGAAAAAATCCTGATTTTAGATGGCATAGAAAATGGCGGATCCCTCACTCGATGCGCGCAAAGCACTGTGGGTGACTAGGATCCTTTAAGTGTCCCTATAAAAAAGATATGTGAAACGTTAAGATTATAATTGCTTTATCATGACACCCAATACCTCAGTGGTCGGGTATTTTTGCTCCGTATTACACTTTACGTTTTTGAAACTCATCAATAACTCATCAGGTTGAGACAACGTACAGAAATCATAAGCGTGACGGAGGTTTCGAAAACCCTGACTTAGATGCGCGATGTTATCTTTTGTCCATCGTAAAACGCGATGAAACATTTGCCGCTCGTTTTCAAAATATTACATGAAAAATTCACTCGTAACTTTGATGTTTGAGTAATGTAAGGTATAAAGTAGTATTACCAGAGGTGTGAATTTCAATTTTTGAAAAACCTACTTGTGGAGAAAAACATCGACTGATAGTGTAGAAATCTTGTACCATGAAAAATGTTTTTATTTTAGGTACCTGCACAAGGAAATATTGCTACACATTTGACTGGGTGCTTTGCATTGAAATGTTCCTAAGATATGACGATACTGAATAAAAGTTTTTGGCTCTTCAAGTCCTTTCAAATATAAGCCGGCGTATGAGAACGTGTTTACCCTAGAGAAGATGACTGCTTTATTGTTCGCAATAAACCTTCTTAAACTGGCAGGGCGGAAAAACCGCTGATTGGCTGAGAGATATGACGTCAAACGCGTCATGAGATCGTTGATGCTCATGCGCGATATAAATATTTTTCAAAATGGCGGACAGTCCTCGAGTTGTTTTGTTGCAGAAAGCCCAATAATATTTGACTTTACTGATGATCCACGTTTCCTTAGATCTTTTCATTATATGGAAGGTTGAATGGGTCCATAATTGTCTTCACCGGTGTTCACAGGGACTATTTTAGCCCTCGTACACTGGAGAAATGTTATTCGAATCATGACTGTCAGCTTGAACATTTTTATTCCAGCACTTGTACTCCTTACAATTCGCCTTCTCGATCTCGCATCTCAACACATGGCAGGTCTTTGATTGATGGAGCTAAGAATTCGTTTCATTGTTTTGTTTTTCTGTTGGCAACAACTGCAGGCTTGTCAAATGTCTCTGGTTTCCTCGTCGAGTTCATGATCTTTTAAAACGTCTTCGGCGATTTTTTCGTCATCAGCTGTTGTCACATATCTACATTTTTTGGCGAACAAGACATGCTATCACTAAGGTGCAGGTCAGTAATTTTACTTTCTTTCAAATGATCAACGTGTGAAATGGTAATGTTTTTAGTTCAAGTTGTTGCAAGAGTGTGTTTGATTTACAATTATACATGAAAACAACAAAAATGCTACAATTCCAGCCAGTGTAATGTTATAGGCTGTTTTTTCATTCCTTGTTGTGAAGCAAGAATTGTATTGTCGGGCTGTATTTTCCTGCTTCCATGTTTCCATAGTAGCATTACCCTTTGACAATCCATTGTCTGGCCACACCTGGGACAGATGCTTGCATGCTTGAAGGCTGCGTTAACATGGTTAAGTCACTTGTTTCTCTGTCAAAAGCTAAGATGTGATCATTTGGAAAAGAGTGTTGATTGCTACTGAGGGAAGGGCTTCTGATGGCCATTGCCCATATTTTAAAGAAACTTTCCCGTAAACCAGTGATGCAAAAGTCAGCACTGTTGCTCAAAAAAAGTTGCTAGGTGTTGTGTGTCAAGTCCTACAGCAAATCAACATGTTGTTGAACTGATGTTAACATGATTACACAAAGCTTCTTTTTCAACTGTGTTGAACATGTTAATTTGCATCAAACAGTTTTCAACAGCACATGACACACCGTGCGGCATTTGTTGACCAACGTATATGATGACATTTGTTTACAGTGTTGGACAGTATTGACTTGTGTATCATTGGCTTTTGTTTTGGCTTCATGATGTGCTATTTTGGAGTTATTTTTTAGTTATATGTAGATGTCAAATTCTTTGTCAAAATTTACTTATCTGGCAATTTATTTGTATACTTTATCATTCTACAGATTTTACAATGGAGCCATGTTAATACAACTACCAACAGGCCTAACCAATTACCTTATATTAAGGGGTTTTCAAATATGAAAACAACTGCATGAGCTTTTGCTTGGGTGAAATTAAAGGTGATCTAACTATTTAATGGGTTGGTCCCACTGTTTGTAAGTGAAGTTGCACTGAACCTTCACAACTTGCCTATCCAAACCTGTTGTGTGGGTGAAAGGAATATGATATTTGCAAAAATGTATTGAATGGCAACATTGTGATGTATTTCATGGTAGGCATTTTAAGTTTAAAAGAAAATTTAATATTGTTTGCAATTATTATTTTCACTTTCTTTATCCTAGGTTATCCACATTTCATCAACAACATTGTTTTGTGCAGTCTACATTATTAAGTGTTATTAGCAAGAGGTGGCAAACAAAGAGGTCACTAACATTCAACACAAAGAAACATTTTTCAGTTCATGGATCAGATTTCAAATCCTTCCCTGTACTGTTCGACTGTATGTTTGTCATTGCTAGTGGAATGTTTGGATGTCTGCCAGCTGCAGTGGGTTGTGCCTTCAGTGATGATAAAGATCCTGAAGAAAGCAATGAGGAACCCAGAGTTTGATGAGCCTGGATTTGCATGGATGAAAATAGCATGTTATTTATCTTTAACAGGGAGAACAGACTGTTGTTGTTGGTTGTTTTCTGTTTTTTTTTGTTTTTGTTTTTTTGTTGTTGTTGTTTTTTTTTCTGAAAACCTTAAACTGTTGTTTTTGCAGTTGGGGGGTGGGGAAGAGATGGAGGGGATTTTTCATCTTGCCTTGTTTTGTTTGTTTTGTCAATGTCTCTGTTACTTTGAAAATTTTTTTTCTCGAAGGGAAGGTAATTAAATTCATTGTGCAAAAAGGGGTATATTTAGGCTCAAAAATGAAATTGCTTTGTTTGGGGGCTTGTTTGGTGTGTTTAATGTAGTTTATCCCAACAGCTTGATTTGAGGAATGTTTTGCCATACGAAGGCAAGGACAAGAAATGATATCATTGCCAAAACCAAGTTTTGGTTTATTACAAAGTTGATTTATTTTTATTCTTATTTTACAAGATAATTGATATTGATACAATATTTTGGCTCTATTACAGAGTCATAGTCATGTAATTGTCAGATGGCTCTGGATTTTGCCATAAAATTTGTTTAACCTTGTTTATAGTTCAATAATTAATAAACCATGATGTCATCACATCATTGCTTAAAGACAAAATGGCCTATAGTTTTTCTCTTCTTTGTCTTGTGGTGGACATAAATGCTAAACAGTTTTCTTTTGCAATGCACTCAAGTTCTTTCATTGATGGTCTTAGCATAAGAGCAAAATTTTAACAAAAATTAAATGCAGGGCTAACTGAGGTGTACCATCTCACTGAATTTTGAATCACCCATAATTGTTGACCTCCCCCATGACTTGTCATTTCATTTGTATTGTTTATGGTACTAGTCCTACCCTGTGTGGCAGTGGCCAAAACAGGAGGGAGAGGGCTGTGCAGGCTGAACCTAGTCCCTGTCATCTAATGACACACAATTAACCAATCAAAGAGCAAATTGGATTCTCCCTGCAATAAAGAACCCTCTCTAAACACTCAAGGGACTTGTCTTCAGTTGACAGACTTGTTCGAAGTGCCTGCAACCTGTCCTCTTCTGTGAACACTACGGGGGAGTTGGCCCTGAGAAAAATACTATGACTTGTCCCTTTGTTTATTCTTAAGTGGGATTATTGCTGCTTTTTTCATAAAGTGAACTTAAGTGAAGGTTTCATCACATTCCCAAAGATATCTTTTTACTTATTCAGTTATCTTAAGCTCACTCAGTGCCATTAGTATCCTCAGAACCCTCTGGGGACAGGGCACCAAGTTGGAGTTGTTTGACCACTTGTCTTTAGAGGGAAACATAGTTAACTGAGGGAAAGCAGCAGTTTGCTTTGCTCCGTATTTTTAACTTGACCTTAGTAGCGTGATTTCGCCACAATCAAACTGGCCTGGAAAATCCTAACCTGCGATCAGGCTTTCTTTTTTTTCGCGGCGGAGGGAGGGCGAAAAAAAAAGGAAAGCCTGATACAATTACTTGTTGAATCGTCTGCCGCCCCCCAATTAAAGTGTCTGTCAACGAGAGTGTCAGCGATGCCATCAGATAAGAGTGAGCCAATCACAATTTACCGGAAGTCGCTTCGTTGGCGGGAATCAGCAGAGGCGCGAAGCGGGCACGAAGTGTGCAAACAGTTGTGCAAACTGCCTTTTGTTTCCCGACCAATCAGAAAAAAGTCCAGATTCTGGACTTTTTACAGACGACTCGACAAGTAATTGTATCAGGCGTTCATTTTTCCGTTGACTACACCGCCGCGAGAAAAATAACGCCTGATCGCAGGTTAGGAAAATCCGCGTAAAATTGCGTACTTCGCCCGAAAAAGAGCCACAGTTCCCAACACTTTCCCGACCCTCTTCGCAAGTGAGAGCTGTATTAGCAGAGATTTTCCATCTTATGTGGTCTCCACAAAAGTCGCAAGCGCAAAAAGAAAAATAACTCTTTAAAGGGGACTTTGAAGGGCCCTTTTTTACGTAACGAAAGGTCATTTATAATTTCCCGCGCAAGAGAGTAGCCGGTGGCAAGCGCCAAGCGGCGAATTGAACGGTGTGTAATCAGGAGAGCACAGTGTCTTAAAGAATTTCATGAGGTGTTTGGAGCCTGTAACGCAAAAGGTAATAAAATTGCTTATCTGTGGGTTATTGTTGCCGAGCTTTTAGTCGAATACGTGTGTAGGATCAGTTTATAAGCCGCTGCGATCGCAAAAGCTTGTGTTTGCGATTGACTTCGAATATAGTTTTCGCAAGTGGAACATAAAGACTTGAAAAAATTTTGATGTTCGTATCTTACGATTTTTTTGCGTATTTGATATTTTGTTTCTCTGCTTTTAATCTTTCAGATCGTCGGATTTTTGTCCTTAAATATCCGAAAACTTTCTTATTTTTTCAAATTTTGTGCCGAGTGTCGATCGCACGCCCTCGCACGATGGCTTGAATTTAGCTACGTAAAGTCGCATGTTTCACGGAATAAATGAAGTACAAAAACTGATCCAAAGGTTATGAAAATTAATAGATGACTTTTCAAGGAGTTGGACTTTCAGGAAAGCGACTTCGTTGTACTATTGTTGCCGTGTGAATGTAATTATTTTAGGCTAAATCTCTCCAATTTTTTCAGTTAACTTGAGCCGCTTTACTTTGGTCAGCGGATAGTGCTAATACCCGCGAAATAAACAGCCAATCAGCGGTTTTTCCGCCCTGCCTCTTAAACTAGTTAATTATTTAAGCCAAAAAAATCAGTGATTTATAGAAACCGTTTTTCAAAACTGAGAGCCGAGTGCCAACTTTACTCATTATCTTACTCGTTGACATGTACTATTTCAAAAACGAGTGCGAGGGTTTCATCAGGTTTCCAAACACGAGAAAACATTTGAAACCACGAGGCCGCAGGCCGAGTGGTTTTATTGTTTTCGAGTGTTTGGAAACCTGATGAAACCCGAAGCACGAGTTTTTGAAATTACTTCTCCAACAAAAAAAATTAGAAGCACTTATCATTTTAATGAGTTTTCTCGATTCAAATATTCTATTTGTGGATCGTAATCAACGCTTTGAGGCGTTGATTGAGATCCCGTCGCCGACGTGCTAGTGTGTGAAATTATTCTTGCATTTAATGCAACGTTTTTCAGTCTTGTTGTTTGTCAGTTCGAAGCAAACACGTTGCTTTGAATTCACAAGCCAAATGGCAGAAATGGCAGAGTACAGATTTAGAGCTGCCAAAACTTTTGAACAAGAAGAAAAGTGTGTGGCCAGCGCTATTCCGAAGTCTACCCAATATAAAAACAAATGGGCGGTTGGAATTTTTGAACAATGGCAAAAAGTCCGAGTTCCTAAAGTAGCAACGTTGGAACCAGGCGGTCTATTTAAAAATTACGATCTGCACAAAGTTCAGTCCTTGGAATTTCCGTTGCTTGAAATGGATGCTTTAAGCCTCAATTATTGGCTGGCAAAGTTTATCCAAGAAGTTGCTAAACCATCAAAGGAAAGATACCCACCCAGAACCATATATCAGATTGTGTGCGGAATACGTCGATTCATGGAGGAAAAGAATGCAAACTTGGATTTCAATCTCCTCGATGCATCAGACAAAAGGTGCAGTAGTGTTGCTTTCATTGTGATAATTTGCTCTCATATTGTTATAGTCCAGCTGAATTCAAGGTTAATAGCAAATAAGCTTTATTTAATGTATGAACTTTGAAATGTGTGAATAAATAAATTTGTTGATGTCCATGTTTTCGTCTTGCCTTTTGAATATGCAGATTAAGAAACAATTTACACACGGGTTTGAAATCGTTTCTAAACGCGTGTGGTTTTCAACTCGTTTTTCATTGGGTTTCTAAACTCATCCACCTGACCAGAATGGGCCGTTCTGGTAGGCTGATAACAATATGAATAATTAATGAGTTTGAGAAGGAAATTTGATAAACTTAAAAACATATCAAATGATATGCTAATGAAACAAACTTGGATGGCTACAATCACGAAAGCGAATACCCCCGCCCGTCCCACACAGGTAACTTGTAAAGACCGGTGTTCAATTTCAATCATTACCTAAGTGAGATATTAAAAATTTGTCAACTTAGGTCTTTGTAAAGTTTTGCTAAAAATTCAAATCGTTACAGACAAAACGAAAGTCGCACTCATCAGAACTGTGATTTTCACGTCACTTTTTTCATCAGCGTTTTTGCAACAACGACTCCTAGCGTTGACGAAGATGTCGACGTCCCGAATCAGTATGTTATCCCTGGTCAAGTAATGGAAAAGGAATTTGCTTTAGAACTTTTGGCACGTCAAAGTGAACTAACCTATCAACTGAAACTAGCGGAATATCAAAATGAACTAGCCGCGTCAATCCCTGACATTCTTCCAGAGTTTGAGAATCGAGACTTTACTGCAATGGGCTCGATAGCGACGATGGATGCTGGAATCTACTTTAAATTTACGTAGGAATAAAAAATCTTCAGGTAATCGTGGCCGAAAACGCAGCGGGCTTTTCTGGTCTTCCCAATTCACTGAACGATAAACTTCATAATCAACTACAGAGATTGAACCTCTTCCGTAACATCATGTGGCTGGTAAAGGAAAAGATCAAGTCCGGAGTAGTTACGGCAGACCAGCCATGGATGGATAAATTACGCGAGGCACAAGCCTAGCTATCAACCCAAACTGGGGGTCATCTGGGTCAAGGAATGACTGCAGCCTTATGAGAGTCAGGTTTGACGGACATGTTACGAGCAAAGTGGGGTGAAACGTCCCTTAAGTTCAGAACCTTTTCGGCCATCGCTTCGAATGGACTTGATTGTGCGATAAACAGCTACAATACAGTGGTTAATTCCATCGCATTAAACGCAAATTTGACAAATTCTAAGAAATTAGCCCTTAGTAGCTCGGTTACTGCCATGGCTGGCGATATATCAATGACAGTCGCTGAAATTTTGTCAACCAGTGGGAAAGTGTCGGCGGCTACTGGCATGGTCCTGTTGTATATGCAATTGGTGCTACCCTGTATATCGCGTCTTATGCAACTGGTATTGCCTCAGGATTGGTAGATGAGAGAATTTAGAACCTAAGGACTATGTCAAGGCATTCCTATCTCCTCTCAAGCCTTCACCTACGTTTGGTGCGTTGGTAGACATGGTTGATCAAGTCCAACAGGGAAATTATGGTCAATCCCTCTCCATCTGCATGACACAGAGCATGCCAGCGGCCATCACCATCGGTGGAATGAGATTTCTTGATGCAGTAACTGGGTCTCAACATATAAGAGAATTCATGAAAGGTCTTCACTTGCTTAACTTTAATAATTATTACAAGAAATTCAATGAACTCTATGATCTTGTGAAGGCAAATGCTGGAGACCTAGAAAGACCCAATTTGATCTGCAAAAATTGGATGAAAGAGTGACCCTGTGGCGTTCCACTGCACATTCCATGTTTTCTTGTACTTTTGAAAGTTTTTTATAAATAGCCATCTTAAAAGTTTTAGTCGGTTTATCAACTGAATTTCTATGTTTTTTTTATTAGGCTCTCAAGCTTTTACTTAAAAAAATTGAAAGTAGATATATTTTTTCCCTTGAAAGGCCTTTATTCAGCTGGCAATTGACCACAAACGTTTTGTAAACAGATTAAAAAACCCTTTAATGAAAAACGAACATGTGATGACTTCTCCTTTTTTTGATTGGCTAATAAACGTAAAGGTAATTGTGTACAAAGACATGAGGGTTTTTTGGGAAAAAAGGTTATGGCACATACGTTTTTCAACCAATCGTACTGACACATTGAACACATTAAGAAAACGTTGTCTTAAATCCCAAATTTAAGTATTACACTGTGTAAACTTGTTTTTTCATTCATCAAGTTCTGAAAAGCCTTTTATAACAATTCATAATCCCAGATTGAGTTTTAGTGCACGTGGATTGTTTAGAAGTCGTGGATCCCCAAAGCCCGGTGACTCAAAATGAACAATTTGTCGTCTAAAGGGCTTGAGGTGACAAGAGTTCTTAGTGAAAAAAAGTATTGTTTAACAACTCCTCCAGGCCGCAGTAGAATCGTGGCATGTGTTAATTGCATGGCAGATCGAAAGCACATGTAACCAGTGTGGCTATCGTAAGTGCCAGTGAAATTAAAATAAGTCGCTATCAATATTTTAAAAATATCAATTACTGATCAGCGAAATTCTCAGTAAGCCAACAGCGTTACCAAGAATACCATCTTAAACAAAGTTTTCTGTCATCAATGTTCAATTTCAAGCCGCTACAAATATTATCAACATTGAATATCAATATTCAATGCAAAGCCGCTGTAAATATTAATAACTGTTCAGTCAAAGTTTCAACAAGCATGAAAGCATTACCAAGAATACCAGTTTTAAGAAGGCCTTTAATCATCTTCTTGATCGTGGTGCTGCTATGGACAGCTGCGTGGATTTCAAGGCCGACTGTCAGAGAGTTTATGGCTGATGTGTTTGTATCCACAAAGCAAGAAGGTGCTGGCAACGGTCACAACATTATACCAACCACGAGGCCAGCAAAAAGCAAAGACGAACGAAGAAAATTGTTTCTTGCGTTTTCATGTGGCGATCAATTGACCAGGGCTACAGAAAGTCTGCTGGCGCTGGCTGCAATTGCGAAGCATGGAGATCGTAATGTTGTTGTGCCATTTGTTAAGGATTCCATGTTTTACGGAACAAAGCTTGACAACAATACAGGGACACTCTCTCGATATTTTGACTTGAAAGAACTGAACATTAAACTTGATTCCTACGGTTATGGATTGCTAGTGAGCTGGGAACATTTCCAGAAGTACTGCCGTCAAAGACTAGATGTATTGTTAATATTTTTTTACTCAGCTCAAAATGTTGGAGCTTCCAGAATATCTACATCTCAAAGACAACACCTGAACAAAGAGGGCTGGACACTATGCTCAGATACAAAATACACAAAAATCATTCAGGGATTTGAAATCAGACGGTCAGTTTGCATTAATCCTGAGTTCTTTACGTCCGTTGAAAAGCTGGAAGGTGAAGTCTTACGAGATTCGCCTTGTGTTGGTATTGCGGACTGGAGAGGAATTGGCTCCGGACGCACACATTTCTTCCTCCCTTCCAGTATTCCTTCACCCTTCAGTATTAGACATGAGGTGCCGATTAGTCAACAGCTTTTGCAGTTAGCGCAAGAATTTATGTATGAAAAACTTGGAAACAACTTCATATCTGTTCATATTCGTGCCGAGTGGGTTTTAATTAGGGACGGTGGTGCAAGTATTAATCACTTACTTGAATGTCTAAAACAACTGGTGTCTAAGGTGCAGGAAATTAAGACAAAAATTAGAGTTGATAAAATATTTCTTGCTACAGACTTCTCAAAAACTGGATCAGGATCGTACACAGTTCAACTTGCTCGAAAGAAAAGCAAGCTTTTAGGGGACTTTCTCGACAAGAAGCTTGAAAATCCCGAAACGTTTGAACTACCTAGTACTGTAGACCTTTCTGATAGAGGTTCTATCGCCATTGTAGAGATGAGTATTCTGTCTGCTGGAAAGAAACTCTTTTTAGTTGGAGGAGGGAATTTTGAAGATTGGATGAAGGCAAAGTTTGAACTGGTGGACAACAATGTTGTAGTTAAGATTTGTTATAGAAAGCGTACACACACTTGATAAACGTCTAAGATTATGAAATACTACCATTTTCGTTCAACCCTGAAGCGTGACGATTTTTTCGCGTATGTTTACGTTTTAAACTTAACGGTTTTGTCTGGTTACGTGTCACTTTGACCAATGAAACCTTGTCGGTTATGTCGCAAAACTGACAAGGTTCTTGGCGCCATTCGAACATGTTTTGTTCACGTGCTCTGAAACTTTTCAGGTTTTCCGTGCACAGGAGCATGTTTTGTTCACGTGCTTTGAAACTTTATGGTCCGCGAAACGGCCAACATTGAAATTTGTTGTGCTCCAAACTGCACTAACTCCTCGGTGATTTGGGAAAGGGAGATAGATCAGTACTGGACTTTGAATAGTTCAATGACTTCAAGGCCATCTTCCTGTAATTTTTCAGATGTCAAACCTCTTTAGGCTTTGCTCATTTTTGCATTTCGTCGCAGAGTCTGTGTCATACAGATTTTGCGGTGTTTATGGTCACGCAACTCGTTCGCAAATTGTGTAAAACTCCGCGGAATATAACCCGTAACTTGTTCACCCCCTTCACTCAAACCCCCACTGATATTAAAAAAAAATTCTGTCAATGATGGAGCATTTTAAATCTTGATCTAAAGCGACTCCTGGACGGTAACTCCTTCCAAACTTGTTAACTTGTTAACTTTTCTCATCTCCTTCACTACAAAAAATTAAAGACTTTCTTGCGGCAAAACCTGAAAAGTCTCAGAGCACGTGAACAAAACATGTTTGAATTGTGCCAAGAACCTTGTCAGTTTCGCGACATAACCGACAAGGTTTCATTGGTCTAAAGTGACACGTAACCAGACAAAACCGTTAAGTTTAAAAAGTAAACATACGCGAAAAAAATCGTCACGCTTCAGGGTTGAACGAAAATGGTAGTAACTTCTTTTGAGGAATATTAATAAAATGAGGTAAAGTAGTAGAGTAGTGGACGCCTTTATTATTTAGAGAAAAGAAACATATAATAAGAAAATATACATTAACACATAATTTTTTAAGTGCGCAATTTCTGAAGTAGCTCATTTGGAAAAAAGACAAACTTTGTATTTGTCCTGACATTTTCCAACAAGATGGAAAGTATATGTAATAGTTACCTATCGGTTGTCCATTTAACTGAGACGTAAAACCCTATCGGCTTTTATACTGATACAATTGACCACTATGATGTTCGTTTGACTGAGTTTATTTTAAGTGTTTTTGAAAAGAATTCGTCTCAGTATTGTCTAACACCAACAATATTAACACGATAGCGTGCATGTTTCCAGCCGTTTGTGGCAAACAGCTTTATAATAACACAAAAATATCACATCTGTAACATAAGAATAGCTTGTTATACTAGAAATGTTTGAGATATATTTTCCTTGCAATGCCAATCACTTTGACAAAATGGTTTCGGATATTCTTTGCCACAAGGAATCTATAGAAATTTCTATGTAATGCCCAATTCCCTGGATTAAATTTGTTTCAGAAATTTTTTGCCACAAGTTGTCTATGGAAATTTCCATGTAATACTCAATTGCTTGGACAATATAGACTTAGCCATGATAGATTCAGATATTCTCTGCCAAAAAATCTATAGAAATTTCCATGTAATACCCATTTGTTTGGAAAAGGTTTCAGATATTCTTAGTCCCAGAGAGTCTATGGAAATTTTCAAGTAACGCTCAATTGCTTGGACCAAAATTGTTTCAGATATTCTTTGCCACAAGGTGTCTATGGAAATTTCTATGTAATGCCCAATGCCCTGGATTAAATTCGTTTCAGAAATTTTTTGCCACAAGTTGTCTATGGAAATTTCAGTGTAACAGTCAGTTGCTCATGTATTTACTCAGGATAGTCCATTCAGGGAGCTTACAAAGCATCCCTGCTATCAACAGGAACCCTGAGTTGTCTAACTAAACTATATAACTATACTCTATAAAAGTTTGTACAATAGTAATGAAACAATTAAACCTCAAATTAAACTTCACAAATAGTCTAAAATGTATGAAGGCACAGGTGGCCTCTTCTTTTTTGCCAATTGTTAGCGGCCTGGTCGATGGACCAGCTATGCTTGTTTTTTTCGGGAGACTAAAATCGTCCAGGGAAGGCAAGTAAACACTTCTTTTTGTCTCTTTTTCACTTTTTCATCACTTGAAGTACTTTTGCGGGAACCATCAGCGTGAGTGCTAGCTATGCCGTGCTTACGAGGCCAAATAAATCCAAAATAGCTCTCCACGGCTGCTAAGGGTGGTGGGGTTTTAGCCATGCGCCTTCATGGTGGGGTCTGCGCCAATACGATAGATCTCTAAAGATGTATTGAACTGTTTTTAATAATTTCTTGTAAATCGTATTTTTAGGGTCATTTTTTAGCATTTTTGTAACCCCAGTCCTCCAAGATTAGCTTAAGATGTATTGCAAATTGTATTTTCTATTTCCTACTCTCAATTTGTAAACATGTATTAATTCACACCTTGTGCCACTACATGTAATTAATAAACCGTTATTATTATTATTATTATTATTATTACTATTATTATTATTATTATTATTATTATTATTATAAGACTAGATCAAGGGATAATGCTCGCTACCAACGTGGCCATAGTGCCCATTAGTGGCTTCAAGTTACCGGCATGAGCACGCATGTGCGGTACTTCAGTTTGTCCTTCTAGCCACATTCTACAAGTATTACACTTTGTCATCACTTGATTCACTTTCGTGGGAATCCTGAGCCTGAGTGCCGGGCTGACGAGGCATAATAAGGTCGAAGCAGTTTTCCTCAGCTGCTAACACTCAGGTTCACTATCTCAGTATATTTTTCATGGTAGATCTTTGCACTGTTAAAACTCTTATATCACGTCACTGTTAAATTCTTCGCTTAATTATAACCGTTGAGGTCGGTGGCTCTGGCACAGCCGGGCAGCAACAAGCTGCAACAATTTTTTTCCAACTCTGCGTCTCCTTGGCCATCTTCTGTTTAAAGCTTCAGCTGTTGTTTGGCTTCATTAGTTCCTTCTTTGCAACTGCATTTTGGGGTCCCTTTCCTCACCCTGGCATCACAGGTGTCTATCGAAATTCAGCTCTCATGAGAGATGCCCTTGACACCTTTTCAAAATAGGGCCATGGAAAACCATCTCCGCCACCTTTTAGGATTTAGATAATGGTCGTTAGAAATTGTCCTTGGCCAAAACGTTCTTACAACCGCAGAGACTACAGGTGTATGAAGAACCCAACTTTAACAAGTCATCCTCAGACTTAAGCATTTTTCTTATAAACTAGCTCCTATCCACTGCTTTTCTCAAAATACTGCAATTTTTAGGTCACGAGTGATGTTGAGGTTAAAGTTTCTTAATGCGGTAAAAATAACTTGTCTTTAAAACTAATTTATAATTTATCAAGTCAAACGAAAGGAGTTCATATCCGTGACGGTGGACACCTGGCTTTATTCAAAAGAGCGCTTTTTGGCAATTTAACAATTTAAGTGTCCCTATAAAAAAGATATGTGAAACGTTAAGATTATAATTGCTTTATCATGACACCCAATACCCCAGTGGTCGGGTAGTTTTGCTCCGTATTACACTTTACGTTTTTGAAACTCATCAATAACTCATCAGGTTGAAACAACGTACAGAAATCATAAGCGTGACGGAGGTTTCGAAAACCCTGACTTAGATGCGCGATGTTATCTTTTGTCCATCGTAAAACGCGATGAAACATTTGCCGCTCGTTTTCAAAATATTACATGAAAAATTCACTCGTAACTTTGATGTTTGAGTTATGTAAGGTATAAAGTAGTATTACCAGAGGTGTGAATTTCAATTTTTGAAAAACCTACTTGTGGAGAAAGACATCGACTGATAGTGTAGAAATTTTGTACCATGAGAAATGTTTTTATTTTAGGTACCTGCACAAGGAAATATTGCTACACATTTGACTGGGTGCTTTGCATTGAAATGTTCCTAAGATATGACGATACTGAATAAAAGTTTTTGGCTCTTCAAGTCCTGTTAAATACAAGCCGGCGTATGAGAACGTGTTTACCCTAGAGAAGATGACTGTTTTATTGTTCGCAATAAACCTTCTTAAACTAGTTAATTATTTAAGCAAAGAAAATCAGAGATTTATAGAAACCGTTTTTCAAAACTGAGAACCAAGTGCCAACTTTACTCATTATCTTACTCGCTGACATGGAAATTTGATAAATTTAAAAACATATCAAATGATATGCTAATGAAACAAGCTTGGATGGCTACAATCATGAAAACGAATACCCCGCCCCTCCCACACAGGTAACTTGTAAAGACCGGTGTTCCATTTCAATCATTAGCTAATTGAGATATCAAAAATTTATCAACTTAGGTCTCTGTAAAAGCTTTGCAAAAAATTCAAATCGTTACAGTCAAAATGAAAGTCACACTCATCAGAACTGTGATTTTCACGTCACTTTTTTCATCAGCGTTTCTGCAACAACGACTCCTAGCGTTGACGAAGATGTCGACGTCCCGAATCAGTATGTTATCCCTGGTCAAGTAATGGAAACGAATTTGCTTTAGAAATTTTGGCACGTCAAAGTGAACTAACCTATCAACTGAAACTAGCGGAACATCAAAATGAACTAGCCGCGTCAATCCCTGACATTCTTCCAGAGTTTGAGAATCGAGACTTTACTATAGTGGGCTCGATAGCGACGATGGATGCTGGGATCTACTTTTACGAAGGAATAAAAAATCCTCAGGTATTCGCAACCGAAAACGCAGCGGGCTTTTCTTGTCTTCCCAACTCACTGAATGATAAACTTCATAATCAACTACAGAGATTAAACCTCTTCCGTAACATCATGTGGCTGGTAAAGGAAAAGATCAAGTCCGGAGTAGTTACGGCAGACTAGCCCGAGCGATGGATGGATAAATTACGCGAGGCACAAGCCTGGCTATCAACCCAAACTGCGGGTCGTCTGGGTCAAGGAATGACTGCAGCCTTACGAGAGTCAGGTTTGACTGACATGTTACGAGCAAAGTGGGGTGAAACATCCCTTGAGTTCAGAACCTTTTCGGCCATCGCTTCGAATGGACTTGATTTTGCGATAAACAGCTACAGTACAGTGGGTAATTCCATCGCATTAAACGCAAATTTGACAAATTCTATCATATTAGCCCAGTAGCTCGGTTACTGCCATGGCTGGCGATATATCAATCACAGTGGGTGAAATTTTGTCAACCAGTGGGAAAGCGTCGGCGGCTACTGGCATGGTCCTGTTGTATATGCAATTGGTGCTACCCTGTATATCGCGTCTTATGCAACTGGTGTTGCCTCAGGATTGGTAGATGAAGAGAATTTAGAGGCTAAGGACTATGTCAAGGTATTCCTATCTCCCCTCATGCCTTCACCTACTTTTGGTACGTTGGTAGACATGGTTGATCAAGTCCAACAGGGAAATTATGGTGAAGCCCCCTACATGACACAGAGCATGCCAGTGGCCATCACCGTCGGTGGAGTGAGATTTCTTGATGCAGTAACTGGGTCTAAACATATAAGAGAATTCGTGAAAGGTCTGCACGTGCTTAACTTTAATAACTATTACAAGAAATTCATTGAATTCTATGATGAAATTATGATGAAATTTTTTCAGGCTTTCTTTTCGCAACCGCATAAGTTGCGTTAATAACTGCGAGGATCTTCTTTACACTTATTTCTTCATTCCGCAGTTCAAATATATGATTTTCATATATTCATAATTTCATCTTCATCTTTCCCGGGTATATTACGAACCAATTTTATGACCAGCTCCCAGTTGGCTTGTTAGCTCAATTGGTTAGAGCGCTGCACCGGTATCGCAGAGGTCAGGGTTCGAATCCCGGCAAGCCTGATTTTTTCAGGCTTTCTTTTCGCAACTGCATAAGTTGCGTTAATAACTGCGAGGATCTTCTTTACACTTACGAATTCTATGATCTTGTGAAGGCAAATGCTGGTGACCTAGTTCAAAACTTAAAACGGAAGAAATTTCTCTATGCATTTCCAAGATAAAAAGAGCCAAATAAATAGCAGCTTACGGGCTGGACAGGGTCATCGTTAAAACGGAATTCTGTAATTACGTCGGAATTATCAAACACCACAGTTTTCCTGGTGACTTACAAAAGTGGCTCCAAGCCCTACATCGAGTCCACATCTTGTGAGGACTATGTACCATGAACAACATTTTGTAGAGAGGTCATTAATCACGGCTATGATAAATTATTGTTTTTGGGCAACAACTTGAACGAAATTATAATTTTGGATAGAAACACGGAAGCGTATGGAATGGGAGGGAATGATAAGTTCTACGTAAGAGGAAAGCTTCCTAGGGGAAAAATTACGATCGATGGAGGACTAGGAAACGACACAATTGATACTGAGGGCGCCCATGTAGACGGTGAGTTCTTCTTGACCGGTGGAGGGCCTGAAAGGGACAGAATCAAGGGAGGAGAATCAAGTGATTTCATCGTCGTAGAGAATGATGAAGTATTGGATCAGGGTGGCAAAAACTCACTCGTTGTAAAAGGAAACGGGATGACATCGTCGTTACCGGGCCAGGAGCAGGATTGATTGTTGTGAAGAAAACATCGGGTGCAACACAAATTAATCCGTATACAAGGCCAAGGGAAGATGACCAAAAGCCAAAGAGAATTGTGTATGAAAGCGGTAGCCTTACAAATTATCGCACAACTTATGCCGGCCCTCCAGAACTTGAGCACAAGCCATTCCTCATACGTGGAAGCACCACTCCCCATGATGTCATTTCCATGAAAAACTTCAAGCCTGCACAATCTTCAAGCTCAATCTCGTCCAACCCAATGGTTGACCTAGTTCCCGATCTGCTAATAAATCCAGTATCACAAAACCTGACACAGATGTATGACTTCTACTTTGATAAGGGACGTTTACAGTCAGTTATTTCGGGATACCTTACGTTCTTGCAACAGTGATCTCGATGCTGTTCCTCCTGTTTGCTGTCCTAAAGCCAACGAAAGAGCACCCGTACTGAACTTAACAATTAGATTATGAGCTCGAGATTTCTATCGCGTGATAGCTGATGAGGCCGAAGGCCGAATCAACTATCACGCATAGAAATCGAGAGCGAATAATCTAATTGTTTTAGTATAAATATACTAGACGTTCAAAACTTAACAGCAGACACTACATGTTTTTATTGAAAAATGATATAAATAGGTCACACCGCGCGCGGAAAACACTCTACTCACTATCTACAACAGAATAGTTAGTGAGTAGCGTAGCCTATCAGAGAACAGCATTAGTGATAGAACGCTAGTAGATTTATACTAAAATCAAATATAGAGGTTTGAGCTGAGCCATCACGCAGCAAACCTTGTCTTGATTGAATGTGGCAGACCAAGACAACAATGCAACTCGTGTGATTATCTCGGGACCAAAGGACCTCAACGTGATTCATCCCTGGTCCGACACAGCTGCCGACACTGCACTCAATATAGAGATGGGAAAGGGAACGAACCGCGTTTTCTCAGGCGACGGAAATGACGCTTTCTCGCTGATCCTCGATGAAAGCCTCGATATCATTTATGACAAAGGAGGCGAGAATCTTCTGGCGGTCACACTTAAACGGCTGTGAAGTGTTTGCACTACATCTTCTATGCTGATCCTCAGAATGCTGACAATAAGGTTCAGATGTTGTTCAGAGAAACTACAGGCCGAGAGGTTAGACTCCACATGATACCCCAGTTCCGATTTCACGGAAGCTCGGGAATTGCGTTGGCGCCTGATATAGAACGATTACTGTTTTTTTTTATCAGGTGGGTCAATTGCAGTTGCCATTTGACAGAGTTGTGCTCAGCATCTCCCCAGCGAAAGGAGAAACAATTGACCAGCCCATCCGCTGCTAGAAAAATAAATGAGAGTATGGTTGAATTAACGTGAGTACGGTAAAATTAAATCCTATACTATAATATACCAATGCCTAGTGTTTCTCTAAACACATTAGGTTGTAGCGTTTGAATACTATTTGTATCGAACAAATAGTGCTTTGACTTAAAGTTGATTTCCAGTCCGTCCTGCGCAGGCTTAACGGTTCGTTTTTGTTTTTGTTTTGAAAACTACTTACGGCATGTGCAGCCGTTATCATGACAGGACGGAGAAAGCGCGAACTGTAAGTACCTCCTGTTGTCCCATACGAATTCTTAGAAAACTTTTCTAAGAATTTGTGAGGGGTTTTTCAAGCGTATCTAATGGGCTTACCGCAAGGCGTCCTAATCTGCTGCTTCATGATTGAAATGTCACTGCATCAAATGTAAGCCAGAACAGCGGAGACGTAAGGACCGACTTATACATGTCATCAAGTCATAATAAAACGTGACTTGATTTTCCCATAGAAGAGTGTTACGCATCATTCACAAGTCATTACCAGACAATTTTGGTCAATCAAATAGGAAATCCGAACCAAAAACTCATTTGTAAAACAATTTAACTGCGGCAAGGTGAGACCGCTCAAGGTGTTAGCAATCGAAAAATAAAAAATAAAAAATGAAAATTAAAATAAAAAAAAAACGCGGCGAAAAGCAAAATAATAACGCTTGTTCTGTTGGTTGGATGCGACTAGTATTTGACTGTTGCATTTGACAAAAAAACTCGACGATGGACTTTCGCCAAGAATAAACTTTCGACCAGGAGCGCAACCAGGAGGACTTTTAACTTTTGTACATTATTATTTGTCACCGGATGCTAGTAACGAAAAGGATCAGTGAAGTGTTTTCTTGCAGTTTCTGGTTTCATTTTCTTGAGAAACGATGCGATGTCACAAGTGGTTGTTTAACGCTGATTTCAGTGGTTTTTTTCCCTTCCAATACCGTCAATGCACACGTTTCCGAAGCCTAAAAGCCATGTGATTAGATTGACGTTATCCTGGAAGTCTGGGAATCGACATTTTGTTTTCGTTTGGTATCAAACAATGGGAAAAATTCAAACTAGATTACAGTGAACAAGATTAGGAAAGTCTTCCCTGATGTCCTTTACAAAAGTCTCGCGTAGTGGACTATGGTAAGTTGAATCAGCCGTGCAAGATCATTACCGGTATAATTGCAGCTGCTAGCACAGTAGTCTTGTCGGCATGGAAAAATATTAGAGGGTTACAAGAACTGAACAAAGCCACGTGTCCGGTACATGAGAGGCGACCCCACGCGTTCGATCTGCGATTCACTGAATTCAGCAGCGTTGTTATTTATCTCAGATATGCCTTGGTTGCATTTAAGATTTCGTCGCCTCATTACAACTATAAATCATTGCTTATAACAAACGTGAAGTTAGGAATTACATGCCAGATTTTTCTCACCAGTATTTTGGATCGGCTTCGATCAGTGCTCAATAAAAGCACTATAATTTTTTGGTGGGGAATTTGTGTGGTTCGAACAAATACAAAACAGCATTGTATGACAAGTTGGATTCCAAATTCATTTATTAAAATTAATTTCAGCTAATCCACATTAATTTGTTTACAAGGTCTGGTTGCAGTAAGATGCTAAGTAAAGAATCAGAGGAAACCAGTAATGTTTGAAATCGGCTTTGCTTTTTCGGTCTATTAAACAAGTCAGACGATGGAAGAGGCACCTCTTTTGTTAGAACGACTGTCCACTAAGTTGACAGTATTTTTGCCACTTACTAACTCTGATTCATGGAAAGATATTTGAAATTTCAGTTATTGCGATGTTCATTTTGCCAGTCCATAGCTTAGTTAATACAGGCCAATCCCTCTGAGTAACATTACGAGTCTTCTCAGCTCTCACAGTAGTAATGTTTGAGTAAAAATATGGAAGAGCTGAAACTCAGTTGAAGAATATTTGTTTCTTTGTGACGGTAGCAACCATCCCTGCTCTTAAGATGACTCATCTTTCACTAGCAGGGCTGCCAAGATCACATCTTTTGCCAGTTTGTGTTTGCTGTTGTCACAAGAAATAAATAGCAGTTGATAAAAACCAAAAAACAGCAACAATAACAACAAACAAACATAAGATAATAATGACCCGGCCGTGAATAAGAATTAAATGAAAGCTATGGTTACAAAACCTTTGTGCTCAGATAATTTCTTGAAAGAATTTGTCAGCCTACCCGGCCTTAGTAAGTAGAGTTGAGGACGAGAGCGGCCTGCATAACTAAATCTCGAACTGGCAACATGAACAAAGGAATATTTAAAAAGTTCAAAGCAGCGACCTTAAGTCGTAGAGCAGCTTTTAGCGAAATACATGATCAACCCGAGCCATAGTCTTCTCACTTCTCACAGCAATGAAGTTTGAGAAAAAAAAAAAAAGAAAAAAAGAAAGAAAGAGTTGAAACCCTGGTTGAAACTCAATCAGCGGAAGAATATTTGTTTCTTTGTGACGGTGGCAACCATTCCTGCTCTTAAGATGCCACATCTTTTATTAGCGGGGCTGCCAAGATGACACATCTTTTGCCAGCTTGGGTTTGCTGCTGTCACGAGAAATAAAAAAAAAAGGAAAAAAAAAGTGTTGAAACCCTGGTTGAAACTCAATCACCGCAAGAATATTTATTTCTTTGTGACGGTGGCAACCATTCCTGCTCTTAAGATGACACATCTTTTATTAGCGGGGCTGCCAAGATGACACATCTTTTGCCAGCTTTTGTTTGCCGCTGTCACGAGAAATAAATGTCGCTACACCAACTGCAGTTGGTAAAAACAAAACAAAAAACACACACACAAGAAAAACAGAACAACAACAAATATGACCCGGCCGAGAAGAGAGCGCGAAGGCTATGGCTGAAAACAATGACAACCAATTTGTTTCGCCTTTGAACGTTTTTTTCCACGTTTGGCACTGGTCACATGTATTTGCTACGAGCTCTCATTGGCTCATCTAATTACCTGCATCTTGTAATTGGTTTGGTTTTAGTTTATAATGCCTGATTGTTTTGAACTTTGTCCTGCCTTAATGTCATGGCAGAGCTAGCTAGTGAAAACTGTGTCAAAGTAAATAAAAGAAGTTGAAACCTGGTGGGTTCATTTGGGAACCCACCCAGTATGGTGTGTTCAATGACCCTAGTCCCAGCACTTTTCAAGAAAATGTTTGGATAGAAGTCAAGAAATATTTGGTTTGCAAGTTGCCAAAAACCGACAGGGAAATGCTATTATGATTTTGTGCAGTGGATAATTCTTTTGGGACACGAGGTATGTGCAATTGGTTTTGAGAAAATAACTTGTATGTCTTCCTTTTGTCAAGTCTCTAAGTCAGAATGGGACCCTGAACTATATTTGTGGGTAAATTCGAAGGAATTCCGAAACGTGTCGAGCGGTGATAGTGGCTGAATCGGGCCAAATGACTCCTTCCTTGTCAATGTATTATACACGTACTAACACAGTTAAGTAAGTGCACCTAAAATTGCTCAAAATGCTTTGTAAGGATAGCAAACAACACCATGTAATGTTTCATGAACTTTATTCAGTTAGTTCGTTGTTATGTATTGCTCGAAATGTTCGCTTCGAAATCCCATACAAAGTCTTATATTTTGAAACGCCATTTTTAATGATATTCAAATATTATGCTTGGGCTTCCTATGGTGAAATTGAAGAAAGAGACTTTGAGGTGGCCGTGCAGCCAGGAAGAGATAATATCTCGGTGTATACATGTACTGGGTTTTGTTTAGGGGAAACAGGAAGAAATGCCTGCCTGTGTCGTAGTGCCCAGCAGTTCTGCACGTCCAGTTGCCGTCGAGCACAAGGAACGGCAAGTCTGTGGATGAACACAAGGTGTGTTGCAGGAAGATTCTTCCGAAAATGACGAGGTATTTAAGTCTATTTATTTTTCCTATGTGGAAAAATTTTCGCATTGCTCCAAACATGCACTCTATTTCATAAATTATCGATGTTTTTTTATTGTCGCGAAGACAACATTCCATCATGTGAGGCTCACAAACAATTCGGGGCCGAGCCTGCGCAGTACGGACTGGAAATCAACTTTAAATTAACTGTGCAACTACCCTGTAGCTTCAGAGGCCTATTTTGTTGACGTGATCAAGGGTGAAAACTAACCGCATTGCGGCTAGAAAACAGCCGAGAAGGGTATATTTTTTCCTTGGCGCTTCGTGCGTCAATGCCGTGGCCATGCTACGCCCTTTTGGAACTCGCTCTTTCTTTCGCAAAAACACCCTCTTGTAGCTAGAGAACCGTGAGAAAAGGACTGGGAATGCTATTAAATTTGGACCTTCTATTCTGCTGTGCATTCAACAAGCGGACACGCGCGTATTCTTCTCACTAAACTATCACTGATAAGTGGAAGGAGCTAGAGACCTCTCAGCGTCTATGAGTAACCAGGCAAACTGGATGCTATGTTTCATGTTTAAATAATGTAGCAGATTCACAGCAAAAAAGGCAAACGCAAATGTTCAATAAAGTAAATTAATAAAACACTGCCTTGTTGCTTACTTTTATGAGTACTGTTGAAAATTCAATCCAGACTCCACATAGACGTACAATTATTGGAAGGCGCGATGGCCAGGTTCGAGACCTTTTTCTTCTTTAGTCTACTCCTAATTGTGTTCACAAACCGTTAAAGGAAAACAAGCGCGCAGTATTTCTAGCGACACAAGCACAAGAGCAAGCACGAAGCACCCGTTCAGGCATAAGAATCCATTTAAAGTAGTTTAAAACAATGCGCAAGTACGAGAATCCATACAAACATACGCAAGAAGACTTAGTACAAGGATCGAAATAACGTGTTGATCCTTGTGCTTATGAAAACATTTTTTGACTGAGAATTTCTGTTGATGCTTGCCCTTGCAATTCTATTTCATGCAAAACTGTGTAACTATACTGATTCTGTTTAATTCTATGCATCCTTCACAGTATAGATTTAATCTTTAATCGAAACAGAGTGTAGTTGTTTTAGCTTCGCAATTTTGAACATGCTGGTTGGTGTGCAAAACACTTTTTGCCTAATACTGTACTTACATGTAACTTCATGATCAAAACGATTTTTTTATTGCAACACCAAGACGTAGATAGGATTTGAATTTCGTTTTTATTTTTTTCAAAATAACACCGATCAGAGGTTTAGAACCTAGGGTGCATCTCTACTCAAACCCGCGGTTAGTTATAACTCCCACACGCTCATGTCCCGGGCAATACCCCTCCTGACTTTGAACACGATGTTCATCAAATTCGCGGCATGAAGAATCGACTCTTAGTCCATTCTCTTAAGCAAAGCAAAAAAGCAAAACATGATAAAATAAAATAAATCAGCAGCAATTTTTTTCCGAGCTTGAGGGTGTAAAATAAGCGCCTTTCTGAAGAGGTTATCGATCGCAAAACACCATACAATACGAACTAGCTATAGTTAGCAGTGGCCAATCAAACGTGGGAAAACGGAACACAATCAAAACTAGCCGGCCGATCAATTGGCAGATCAAGAACGGAAAGGTAACTACGAGAATCAAGCCAGCTGCTTCGGTTGTTAGTTTTAATTTTAAGAGTTAATGGCACGAACAAAAACTTCTTTTGGAGACAATGAGCTGATTAAAGGGAATGGAAACGTCTAATTGTGGTGAATAGAACAAAAGATTCTAGAATCCCTTTTTGCCTGTTCAAACGAAAAGCAAAGATAAAATTATAGAATCTTTCGGGGCGATTTTTAATTTTTTTGTCAGTTTTCCGCTGCAAAATGGTGCCATACTAACACCAGCGTTAACAGTTTTGCTAATTTACTCAACCGTTAATGGACCTTGCTGTTTAAATACAAACAACGCATGGGGAACTTTGAATTAAGAAAAAAAAATGATTCAAAATGATTTTTAAATGAAACGTACTTTTCTATTCCAAACAAAGTTATAATTATCGTTTTTTAAACCGCACTAATTTATTTTATCGGAGATCGAGAGCAAGTGTTATGTATTCTGTTATTACAATTGAAATTTGCGTTTCGAATAATTAAAGAATATTTCAAACTGCCAATATAAGTCTATTTTCTTTGTCGGTAAAAGTGAACGCCCGTTTTTCCTTTGCTGTCGATTCAGCAGCAAATGAACGCTTTACTTTCGTCAACAATATTTCAAATCATTTGTTTCGGGGCGAGCAAATGCTGATGGTTTTTGTAACGATTCAGGCATGGAATCGTAAAATTTTATTTCCTACATGAAAGGCTAAGGTAAACAGTTGTTCTTTCTCTCACTCTACTTTTCATTATTATGGTTAACACTGTCTTAAGATTTTTTATATTTTGTTTCTCACGTCGCTTCACATTGGGGAAAGTAGATGATTTTACAAAAAATGATGCAACATGAACCATTCAACTTCCTTCAGTCAATAAGTCAGCTAAGAAAATAAATGTCAGTTTCTTTCTCTACTTGGTTGTTTCGGATTGATTGACCGTCCATCATATTTCCATAATTTCTTTACCAATAAGTTTTTCCAGGTTCAGTAAACGTTTAAGTTCAGAATTTGAAAACTCAATCACTATTCAATTAATTTTGACGCCCCACCATTTTTTCACCTTGCATTTTCCGCTCAAACGGTAAGAAAAAAAACAAAAACAAAAAACAGAACAACTGTTAGCTTTGTGTTTCAATGTAAATCATTGAATGATTCAATGTAAATCAATTGAACTTAAACATCAGCAATCGAAAAGGCACCCTTTTCTCCTCCATCCCACGCTCAATTGAAAGAGATTTTTCCAGTATCATATTTTTGTGGCGATTATTTACCTTTGCAGGTTGGCTGTCACAAATAAAAGCAATATCTGACTCTGTTTGTATTACCGATAATTCGGTGTTTTTTCACCTTGCTTTTTCGGAGCAAGCAAAAGCAGAATTGTTTGCTTTCGTTTGCTTTTGTAACCAAGATCTTGGGAGAAAATATATGAAAACCGAAAAAAAATCTGAACAATCACTTCCTGTCCATACACTCACAGAATCATATGCTAAGCACATTGGAGGTTCTGTTTGATTCTATATTTTTGCTCCATAACAAATCAAAGAACTATTTGTTTGTCCCCTAGCTTCGGCGTAAGCGATAAGTTTGTTTATACTGCTTTAGCTGACAAATAAATGAGCTCGAAAAAATACTTACCGGGCCTGGAGAGTTGTCGGGAGTTCCGAGAAACGGGCCCCAGGCCACAGGTCAAAACGTATCTCTGAAAACTTGTGTAGCATTAAATTGAAAGTTGAACGATAAATGACTGTTCAGTATGTGGATAAATTCCTCAAGCGTGAGCATTCGAATGAAAGATATTGAGCGCTACTTTCTTATGGTTTTGGTCACAATGGCCAAGATGGTTCCAACTTGTACGTCTGTGGATGAAATCCAAAAGTGTAAACATTCAGCGAACTTTCTCAGACCTTTTGTACATTTAATTCATCCCAACCATCATCACTTCGTTAGTGGCAGATCGGGTCGAAGGCTGAACATTTTGGACCAATGTTTGATGAAGCTTCTCATATATGAACCGGTATTTTTCAAAACACTCGACGATGCAATGAGTAGTGCAGGATCTTTAACAGCCCTAGAGCAGCAATTTACTTGAGATGTCCGCAATTCTGGAGAAAAAGCAGAATAGTCTAGGATACAAGAATTAAGAATAATACAAGAATTGAAATCAAACTTCTTTTGATTTCGAAATTCGAATCACATCCGAATTCCAACTCAGTTCAGATCTGAAAAATTCTCCCCTAAACTACACAACACGCTGTATGCATGTGCTTTTTATGTTCCAGTTTTACCCGTTTACATCACTAACCTCTTTTTCAGTGCAAGTCGGATGGTGACTGTAGAACTGGAGAATGCTGCTTCAAGTTCGTCTTCTCCAAATGCAAACGTATGAGGAGGAAGGACGAGTCATGCGCCTTAGGCCGCGTAAGTGTTTTTTTTTTTACCTATTTGTGTAGACGATTTATACACGTTTTGAACATCAGATCACAGATTCCAGTGGGCGAAAGAGTTAGCCTTCTGATAGGATTCATAAGCTAGGGGTGAAGATGAAGATTATCTTAGAAGGAAAGTGGGAAAGCGATCATCTCAATTTGAAAGTTTAGTCGAGGAAAAATAATTTTATTTGAACGCTAGAAAAAATGGGTACAATAAATGCATAATAGATAGCTAAGATGAAACTAAATATACTTAAGTTAAAATATAAAAAAAAATTAAGAAAAAGTTCAGTAAATCATTTCTTTAAAAAGTTGCTATTGTAGGTGCTTTTCTACTTTCTGTGTCCATATATAGTTTCCAGTCCTTGAGGGACTGATAACATACCCTTTGTTTTTCCCAATTTCGTGTCACGCGGGGAAGGCTGAAAATGTCTTTGTTACGTGTATTGTAACTGTGGACATCACCATTTCTTAGAAGCTGCATAGAGTGATTCATAAAACATGACGCTGACTTGCTTTAAGGGACAAAATTTTGGAAAATCAAGGTTCACGGCTATTGTGCAGATCCGTTTTACAAAGAAAAAAAAAAGTAAACTGTCTTATGAGGTTAAGCATCTTATCACTTGGCAGGGCCGCGGAGGGTGTAACATGGTATGTCTAGCCCCTTCAGGCTACCGATAAACCCCTACAGCAGCATTATTAATTGAAAAAGGGAAAAATAATGCGACTAAACGCGAATCTAATACAAAATAGTACGTAGTTTAGAATAAATTTTAAAATGAAGGAAATTATAGTGGGCGTGGAGGTCTCGTATTCAATGGAGGAAGAGTTTGTTGATCCTTCCAAATGCATTTCAGCTGAAGTATACTGAACGGTACGTTGAAAGCTAATTCTGAGGGCGAGAATGAACCTGAATTATCGTACACAGTGTACTTAAAGATTGGAATGTGCCATTAAAATCCAAGAAAGCTGTTAGGTGTTTATCGAATTGGCTAGAGCTAGAGACAGTATAAAGAGCTGGGGTCAAACTGCTGAAAATAAATTTTTGGAATTATTAAAGTAAGGTGAAGGTAAATTATAGCTTGCCTCAGATTGTTGGGAAGAAATAATGCAACAGACAATTGCCTCAGCTTTTTCCATTTTCAATTTGTGTACGCAGTTTTTCTGTCATCACCGTTGCCAGAAAGGACTGGAATGCCGAAAGGATGGAAACAGTATTTTCAGCAGAAGAAAATGCTTCGCAGTCGCTCCTCCTCCAACCGAGGAGCCGGGGTCAGGGGACCTCGACTTCTAAGCAGGAGACGAGTCATGAAAACTGCCGGGTAGTTTTGAAGATTATTAGGAACGAGATTAATTAGTTGTTGTGTAGATAAAACAAACTGTTTAATGAACAGGGATTACTAAATACATAAACCTGGCCAGTGTCTTGAAAAGATGGTTAATAAAAGAGTGATTGAGCACTTCATCAGTTTGTATGAATTATATACTTATTTATTTCAAGAGAGTGTCTAAGGCATTTTGGTAACATGCCTGTGTTATCAATGGTGGCCCTCTTGAATGAACGTGGACAAGCTAGACCATATCATCATCATCATCATCATCACGTGATTCTAAACATCCAGTTCTCTGTTTCTATGTGATGTTGTCGCTAATACGTTACCAAACTGTTATTTTACCAGATCGACATATCCAAACGTTCCAATTTACCAGTATCATGCATGTAAAGCAGAGTGGCGCAGTGGAAACGTGCTGGGCCCATAACCCCGAGGTCCAAGGATCAAACCTCGCTCTGTTAAATATTGCCTATTTATTTTGTTGCTTATTTCTCTCTTTATTTACTGATTTATTTGCTGATATATTTTTATTGCCTATTTATTCTTCTTTTTCTGTTCTTTTTAAACCACCCCTACTGTAAAATAGAAACTTCCTTGCTCTAGCGCAACTCGCGACCTTTATTGTACAAAAGTGTATTGTTTACACTTACACTGGCTGGCCAGGAGTTCTGAGGATCAAAACAAGAAATTTTCTTTCAACAACGCAGTCCAAACCATAGAAACAGGAAAAAAGTTAAAAAAGATACTTCCAAAAATTAATCCAAAAATCTTTTTTATAGTCATCTCAATTATACCTGCAGCGTTGTTTTGCCCGTTTTTTTCTGTTGAGTTTTTCGCCGAGCTCGACAATACCTCGACTGGTTTGTTTAGCATATGTACGTGGTTTTGATTTCCTGTTTTGTTGTCACGGCAAGAAGACCCGAATTCACCAGTAATTTTACCAACAGACTTCGGAAAACGTCCTGTGAATTCGGCCTTTTCCCTCTGTGCACGCCTGAAAAAAGTGACGGTTTATGGAATGTTTTCTGCGCTCGAAAAACGACAGTGAATACGTTGTTTTTGGCAACGTTGCCTTACCTCAACATATGTGTTGAGGTGAGTTCTGTTGTGTTGTGTTGTGTTGCGTCGTGTTTCCGATCCGTTGTATTGTGTCTATTGTGTTGCGTTACGTTGCGTTGCGTTGCGTTGTGCTCTGGTCCGTTGTGTTGTGTTGTTGTGTTGTTGACAAGTTCAGGATTTCTAGTATTCTGTCTATGTAGAGAAACTCAATCAACCTCACTCACTGGCAGACAATCTCCACACCATAGAACTAGACAAAGTCAACGACCCTTAGCAAATAGATAAACTCAACAATCTTCACTTACTTTAAGACTGCACGCACCCCACAACACGACCAACTCGACAAACTCCACAACCCTCTCGTCACTGGCAGGCAAAATCTCCACAACTTGACAAACGCATGCAGCGACCCTTACCAAACAGACAAACTTAACAATCCCAACTAATTTAAAGACAGTACGAACCCCACAATGTGACCAATGTGACAAAATTGACAATTTTTTACACGCTGAGGCAGACTAAAACTTCTCACCTGGACGCAACTCCTTACCAAATAGACAAGCTCAATGATGCTCGCTTTCTCTAAGACAGTAAGAACCACACAACTCGACACACTCAACAAACCTCACTGGTAGACATAATCTCCACACCTCGACACAACTCGACAAAAACAACGACCCTTATCAACCAGACAAACGCAACAAACTTCACACCTCGACACAACTCGACAAAAACAACGACCCTTATCAACCAGACAAACGCAACAAACTTCACTCACGGGCAGACAAATTTTCCACACCTCGAAACAACTCGACAAACGCAACGATCCTTAATAACTCCATCAACAATCTTTATATACTCTAAGACAGTACGGACGCCACAACGTGAACCAACTAGACAAGCTCGACCGATCGGCAAAGCATCTCGACGACTCGACAAAGTCGACAAATTTCACCGAACACTATGTAAAGTCAGCGAAACGACCAACTGAACAAACTCTGCTGACTCTACTAGCAATTTTGTTAGACGATCTTAACCCTTTCACAATTTTACTCAGAAAGTAGATCAAGTTTTTGAAATTGAATTAAAGGGGAACCTTGTTAAAGCTCGCAGTATACTTAGAGGGGCTCTCACGGTGAATTTCACGTTCAGTTTTCGGTGGAAGAATGTTCTGAAAAATATTTGGAAAGAAGTCAAGTTTATTGATCGGGGTCAAAGAAGCTATCCATATAAGACCTCATCCTAATAACATCAATAGAGATAGTGGAATCGAAATTCCTGAAGCTTGGATACTTACGATCAAAAAGCACAACAGCCGGAACAACACCTAGTAGTCGGAATTAAACTGGATCGAAATGCAACAATAGCAGCTAACCAATATGCTACAAATAGCGACACGTAAACGATCGATCTCAACGCCTGATGAAGACTAGCAGTATTGCAGTCGAAACGTCGCTATCAACAACTCAAAGCGATTCCATCGTGAGACAAATGAACAAACGTTCATCTTTCCTACCCTACACCACGATGAACAATAAACACATCTTTAATGACATTGAACTGAACCAGTATCTTTTGGCTTCCTCTGGTTGCAATATCTCTTCAAATTGGTGACAGTGCCTCTTTGAGGCGAGAGTTTCTTTTAGCATTTGAAATGGTCACCAAAATGTGCTCGTTAGTGAAAGAGATGAAGTTTTGGCCGACTTAACCAAGGCAACTAAAGCCACTTGAAAAAACACGGCATTGCTCGTCTGTCAGTTAAGCCGTGATGTTATTGGCTGCGAAGACTGTAAAGCGTGACTGGTGCGGTTCAACCCTCAACAGACAAAACACCGACATAAGTTTATTAAGGAGATCAAGGATAATGGTAAAATACCTTTAATTTTCTAGACTGCTTAGTTACCCGTGACAATAACAAACTACGGACGACAATTCACAGAAAACCGACACATACGGACAGACTACTCGAACAATAATCATACAACCTTACTTGACTTCTCAGAAAGCAACGACGATAGAGACTTTGACAAGAAGCGCGCAACTAGTTTGTGACTCACCTGACAGGTTAATGGACGAAATCAAGTACTAATTCTTCATTCAACTAAAAGAGGGAACAGTGTTTGCTTCTAAGGTTCCATGATTCTTAACCTTGGTCTCTTTCTTTTCTTTCAATGGAGTGTTCATAAGACTCGTTTGGGAGGAGTGGGGAAGGTTTATCAAAGATGGCGGATAGTAAAAACCAAAACATGGTACTAGGAAAAAACTCGAACCAAAAGCAGTCGGGACTACGAAAATTCCACGGGAAAAAAAGTGCTTGCCTGTGGAGAATACAAGATGGAAGTGCTTCTTAAAGTTGTCGAGTTGTTCGAGCTGGTCGAACCGTTGTCCTTCTGTCTAGTTGTTGCGTCGAGTCGTGCAACAAGAAAACTGAAAAATTTTAAGCCGACAAACTAGCTGACTGACAAATAAAAGACAGATCACAACACGACGCAATACAAGACAGACAATATGTTTACCATCACATTGCATGTGAAGCAGAGTGGCGCAGTGGAAGCGTGCTGGGCCCATAACCCAGAGGTCCGAGGATCAAAACCTCGCTCTGCTAACAATTTTATCTTGTTTTCGTCTTATGTTTAAACAAATGAGGAGGTTCAAGGAGAATTTTTTAATTCTTTCTGGTCTGTTCTTTTTTTTTTTTTTTTTATCTGAACCAGTGTGCGAGATTTTTATGACTGATGCAACCGGTAGGCCTTCAATGTTACATCACAAAAAAATAAGTGTTTTTTACCAGCGTAATGCATGGTAGCAGAGTGGCGCAGTGGAAGCGTGCTGGGCCCATAACCCAGAGGTCCGAGGATCAAAACCTCGCTCTGCTAGCAATTTTATTTTGTTTTCGTCTTGTATGCGGACAAATGAGAAGGTTTAAAAACATTTTTTTTCGTTCTTTCTGTTTTTTTCTGTTTTCGTTTTCTAAAATCTGAACCAGTGTACGAGATTTTCATGGCTGATGCAACAGTAGGCCATTGTTACACTACAAAGAAACATAAAATAAGTGCTGTTTACCGGTGCACTGCATGTGAAGCAGAGTGGCGCAGTGGAAGCGTGCTGGGCCCATAACCCAGAGGTCCGAGGATCAAAACCTGGCTCTGCTAAATTTTGGGGGGTTTTATATATTTAACTCTTGCAATAAGACACTACCATTTATTTCAATCTGTAATCTTGTAATCAACAAAGCTGTTTATTTTGGAAAAGCTTACTTTTTCATTTTGTACATTTTCTTGAAGTCGAAGGCGGCTGCAAGGCCTTCGACTTCAAGAAAATGCACAAAATACGAAAGTAAGCTTGTCCAAAATAGCTTGCCGAGCTGACGTTGAGAAAGGACAGATTATTTCATGTCTATTATACGTGTCGTGTGATGTAGAAATCATTGGCTATAAAATTTTTTTTATCACCAAAAATATATTTCAAGGCTCGTGGCAGCCCCGCTTTATCTCGGCCTTTTCACACTTTACTACACCTCCCTCCAAGCAAGATTTGAAAACCACCAAGATTTGGGGTGGCACCTGTCCAAGAGCATGACCTGGAAACGATGTTGAAAATTGACCTTTTGACGATCACCGGAGGTCAGTTCAAAAAATGAGCTTTTGAAAAAAGGAAAGGGTTAAATTGGAAGCTTTTTTCCTTTTCTTTTTTTAGCTCTTCGTACCCGTACATGTCAAGTACATCAATAGAAAAAGCTATTAAACTATCACTTGAGTTTCACACCCTTAGCCAATCAAAGTTCAGATAAAAATCAACGAAATGTGCACCTGCATCAGATGCAAGTCTTGCCTTTAAGGAGTTAAAACTATTGACAAATAACTTTTGTGGTCGATAATCAGCTGTCTTGAAGGCAAAACAAAACCAAAAAAATGGACATTGTGGAACAAAAGGGCAGTTTTTAGCCGAAAGTGGGTAGATTGAATTGGATATTGCCGAATGATTCAGACGTTTAGTGTAGAAAATGTTGTTCTCTTTGTTACTAAGTCAATTGAAGCTTACTCTTGAAGTAATAATGTAAATTTTTACCGTCAGCTATGATTAAATTTTCTCATGTATCTTGCTCTGATTATCTCAAAATGAAGCATATTTGACACTGTTTGAATTGTTTTGACACTTTATCGTTTTTCTCCCGCTTCAATTTCAGCTCGAGCGAAAGATTTGTTTGCCCTGCATTAGCCCTGTGATGAAACAGCTTTTGTTTAAGTGGATAAGAAAGCTTCTATACTTTTAATTAAATTCACACTCAGTCCTTGCAGAACAAGCAACATGAAAATCGTGTTATTTTTGGGATTTCTCTTGGCCTTCGTTTTTGTCGTTGAATCGTTCGTAGAGGACGAATCCTTTGCAGATGAAGAAGAATATGAAGCGCGTCATCATTTGAGAAAGGTAAACTTTTCTTCCTAGCCACCATCGATAAACAAATCATAAATGTTTTCACGAAGGAGAAGGGATTTTCAGTTTATCTCGGCTAATGAGGTAAACCCTTGGACTTCCAGCGTCACTGAAACTTCGGCAGATATTGAATGGTCGAAGCATTTGATCCCTTAGGCAAAATGTTAAATTGTGAACATGCGTTCAACTCAAATAAAAGCTTCTAAGCGGTAATCTCATGTTGTGCTGATTATATATTGAATGCTGTACAAGGTGGTACGTTCCAACATATGCGTATCTGAGGTGAAATCCTCAAGTCTACGAGCCGTAAGATACGCGTCGCAACCACAGAATTTGCAACGGTTTTCTAGCTTTTCTGACTGGCTTTATTCTTCACGGCTTGAAATAAAATGGTGTACAAGTTAAGATTTTCTAACAAATTGAGTCTCTGGGTGAGACCATTAAGTGTGAATATTCAAAAAAGCTATTGGCAGTACTTTCCTGTAAAACTGTGACTTATGCTGTGCAAGGTGCTTGTAGCGTGTAACCATTTAAACGAAAGCTACTCTAAATTATCAACAGTTTTATCCTGTGATTTTGTCTGTTTTATTGTACAAACGGGTCCTCGCATTTGAGTTTCTGTATGGCATCCTAAAGTGTGATTATTCCAATGAAATCTACTAAGCAGTAGTTTTGTGGGGTGCTGTTTCTCGATATAATGTTAAAAAAATTCTGTATTGATCATATTCTTTGAGAGTGTAACTCAGAGAGACAGCGAACACACTTTGTACAACCAGCCACACTTAGGCCATAATTATATAATACACATGGACCATCAACTTGAGGAGTGCAGTTCAAAGTTGGAGGTGGTGGCAGAGGTGGTTGACATATAAATACAATTTTGTCTCTCATCTAGGGGCTCGTTCTGTTGTCATTAGACCGTTGAAATTCTTCCCTATTGTTTATGACGATGATGATGATAGAATCTACATAAAACACAGTGTTACTTCGCTAAAATAATAATATCTTCCAGGGGGCTGTTATAACTAATTGACAAATTAACAAATACATGCAACGCCTTTTTTAAAGTCGTATACTTACTTTTCAATTCATTTCTTACCACAATTTTTTGACATAAAAATATTGCTACTGATAATTTGAACTTCATCTACTGAAGATATACGAATACATACAACCTAGCTGATGCACCGACTGGTAAGATTTCCGGCTTTTAATTTGTGACTGATGAACCATGAATGTCATTAGCCCTTTCATTCATCGCCGGTTAACCGTTTTTCAGTGCGAGGAAGATGACGACTGTCAAGCTGGAGAATGCTGCGGTAGATACTGGAGGTTTTGGAGGAGATGCTTTGCTAAGAGAAGATTGGGTCAGCCTTGTAGCGTGAGGCCTGTAAGTGAGTTTATAAAATTAAAAATCGTCGTGTCCATAAAATTGTGCCTTTCATGGCACAGGCAGTGACTTGTGAGGTTTGCATGGCCGAGTTGACTTTGGTTGCTTTCCTTCTGATCAATCAGTCCATGCTGACATTTAGTTAGATTCGGATTGTTTTAATTTTGTGCTAACTGAAACAAAAATCTGAGGACAGATCAATCCATGACTGTTTTCAGCCCCCTAAATGATCATTTGTAATACGCGCGACAAGATAAAAATTCAGTTGAATTGGAAAGCACAATCAGAAACCAGATTCAGGTTTCACCCTGCAAGAACCACCTCCACACACGCGATCTAAGATTGGTTTGTCTCTAAATGGAACGGAAAATCAAAATTTTATCGCAAAATCGGATTTAAATGAGCTAAAAAGAGCAAGACATACGAATTAATATACCACGTGATTGAGAGGAATGATTGTTTCGTTGTGTTTGCAACACCAAAATTATTAACTATAAATGTTTTAGCATATCAAAAAAAGTTTTTTTGCTGAAAGGAGCATTATTTTCAACGACTTTTCTTACCACAGGGTATGAATTAATAACCTGATTAGCATGGAGCCGGTCAGAGCGCTTGATTGCTCATGTTCAGGAGGGGGCTGTCTGGCTATCTAATAATTGAGCATAGATGTAAAGGGTATGATTGAATCATATTTGAATTCAGCTACTGAAAGTTTAAAAACGACTTCAACGATATCAGCAACACGAAACTAGGGAGAGTATGAAATTTGACCCCGTTATAGGATTATGGAACAATTAACAATACACATTGCGTTTGGTATTTTAATTTAGAGACACTGTCATGAGGCTTGTCAAGATGGACTCATCTGTCAACGGGAAGACCGTCCAGGCCCAGGCCCTCACGGACGACATCCTCATCATCACCACAGGCATTTCAAATGCCACCCTTCTCCCACTGAAGAGCCGGGGTCTGGGGACCACGATGATTTCTAGACATTCCATTCGCTGAATCTGGATTTGAATTTGGAGTGTAGTGTTGTCAGATGAAAACCGATTTCAGTTGATCAATAAAGGTGTTGGATCCATGGCGATAAATAATGAAAAAATTACTGCATTCCAATTCCAACTATTAACCCAGCCCTAACCAGAAAAGTACGACGACAACAACAACAACAACAACAAGCTTTATTTGCATGACTATAACAAAGTATTACAGCATTGCAAAAGCCACTTAAAATGTAATTATTAATTTCTTACTTAATTAAAAATAACTAAAGAGAGTACAACCATTTCTTATTTTTAACCATTCAGAGAGGTAGCCATTGTAACTAGTTTGTCTCTCTGTTCAAAGCATGACGAGATGAATGAAATTAATTGAATGTTTATAAAATAATCAGTACAATTCATTAGATGTGACAATAAGGTCTCATGTGATAATAGTCGTAGAAATGGGATTTTAGGTCTATTTTAGAAAAGAACCTGTCTCTTATCGAAGAATAGCTCGGGCAATCTAGTAAAAAATGAGTTTCATCTTCAATTTTGTTACAATTGCAGCGACTACATAACCTCTCACCACGAGGTATTTTGTCGTATCTACCTGTTTCAATCCGAAGTTTATGACTGCTAATTCTCAGTTTTACTAATGATTTTCTAGATGGGTTCTTTCTTGTTAGATCTAGTTAGGCAGGAAGGCAATAATTCTTTTTGAATGTGTAATAAAAACTAAGTTTTTGCGAATGTTGAAGGGTTTGGTTCCAGTAAGAGATATATTTCTTTTTCATGAGATCTTCATATTGTTTGATTTTACCTTCAGTCAATGAATTACAATTAAAGTCACAGAAATTGTAATAGTCAGTCATTTTCATGAGATTAGAGTAAAAACTATTATGACCGTTATAATGAAGGTTAATCGATATTTTTAAAGATTGTTTGACTATAGAGCTTTCTTCCTTTTCTCGGAGGTAGTTTAAGTAGTTTTAATTACTTAAACTACCTAATAATACTTAAAAGTATCTTTTTATTTATATCAATGATCAAAGGGGATTTACCCAGTTCAGCTCTACTTGCAATATTGGATGCCTTGTTATGAACTTCTAAATAACGTTTACAGAATTGTAAATGAGTTTTTCAATTGCGGAGCTGTCCCACGACTTAAAATCCGATTTCGCAAAGGCACCCCAAACTTCACTATTGTAGGTTAAAATTGGTGAGATCATTGAGTCAAAAATTTTACACGCAAGAGAAGGTTTCAGTTTATTAAAATCAGTGTGCTCTTCATGCTTTCTTTGCAAAGAAAGCATGAAGAGCTTTTTGTCGAAGGTGTTCAAGCGAAAGCGTAAAATTTCCGGAAGATGAAATGCGAGTCCCTAGGTAGGTATAGTTTTGGACAATGTCTATTATTTCACTGCCTATGTGAAAAACATAATCACACCTTTTTGTGCATCGTTGAAAAATCATTATCTTGGTTTTCTTGGGGTTTATTCTTAGCATCCAAGAGTTGCAATATGAGGATAACTCGTTTAGGCAATTTTGCAATCCTACTTTTGATCGTGATAATATAATTAAGTCGTCTGCATAAAAAAGAGAGTTGAGTTTGTTGCCATTTGGTAGCACGAACGGATCAGATAGAATATTGTTAAACGAGAAAGCTAAATCATTGACGTATAGGTTAAAGGGCAAAGGACTTAGAATGCAGCCTTGGCGCACACCTCTGGCGTATTGAAAAGATCCCGTTTAGCTATTTCCAATTCTAACAGAGGAGGTAGCTATAGAATTCGAATATAAACTTTTAATTACATTATAGAAATTTCCTCGGATATTGATTTTTAACAGCTTGTATAGAAGTCCATCATGCCAGACCGGATCAAATTTTTTCCTAAAGTCCACAAAACATGCATATACTTTCTTTTGGTGACCATTGTCATATTTGTCTGTTTACGCTCGTAGTGTAAGAACATGGGCTGCTGTTCGATTATTTGCTAGAAAACCAATTTGAGATTTATGAAGTATGTCAAGCGACTGAACGTGTTCAAGAAGTCTTTGATTAAGAATGGAACAAAATAGTTTACCAAGACAACTAGAAATACATATTCCCCGATAATTTGAGGGATCATTTTTAGTCCCACTTTTAAAGATTGGTGTAATAAGGCCACCGCACCATGTTTGAGGCATAGTAGTGCCCGAGCTAAGAACCGCCGGTTAAATAATTTAAAATAAACAGGCATTAACTGCTTTAAGCTGGATTTGATTATTTCGTTTTTGATTTTGTCTGAAAACGGAGATTTATTGTTTTTGAGTTTTTTGGCCGCTGTGCGTATTTCAAGTTCGGTTATTAGGTAGTCCAAAGAATGCGAATGTGTTGTTGCATCTTCTAGACTTCGTAACTCACTAATAACCGCTTCTTGGTGTAAATTAAGGGGTTCGTTAGAGTGTAGTGATTGGAAATGAGACATCCAATGTTCTTCTGAAATTGGTGGGATGCTAGTTTCCTTCACAGAATCATCCATTGATTCTAAACAGTTCCAAAAGTTTCTGCTGTCCGAATTATCTACTGTACTTTCAAGTTCCGAAATCTTAGTCTGATAATATTCATTTTTCTTCCGTGTCAGAAGGCTTTTGTACTGTTTTAAGACGGTATGATATCCTTCCCGAAGGGTAACATTAATAAGATCTCTGTGTTTTAGATTAGCAAGTTTTCTCAATTCGTGTCTCTTAAGACGACATTCTTTATCAAACCATTTTTTGTTAGAAGATGATTTGATAGGTCGTTTCTTAACGACCCTAATTTTTAAACAACGTTTTGCAGTTGTAGTAAGAATATTTTCTACTGCATCTAGAGAGGTGTTAACATTCCTGTCTGGCCTGTTATCAATGAGGAAATCATGTATCCTTCTCTGTATATCTCTTGACTGCAGTGCGGTTCTAAATTTAAGTGAGGAATCTCTTTCCCAAGTAAACTGTTTAGGTAAACGTACTAATGTATCGTTGATATTTGTTGTGGCTGAGTGATCATTAACCGTATTAACATTAAGCCATCAGTGTCATTATGGGACTGTGATCTGATAAACTCAACGGTTCTCTAACAATGAAATTTGCGATATGGCGGAATAATTCTTGATCACATATTGCATAATCAACAATACTAACTCCTGATTTACCATGAAATGTGGGTCTTCCCAATGAATCGCCACTAGTTCTACCATTCAGAATCCTCAGATCTGCACTCTTACAGATTTCTAAAAGCCGTTTTCCATGGTCATTCAATTCGTTATCAAAGTTGTTCCGCTGAATGGCGCATAACGAGGATTCAGATTGATCATTATATGATCGTGTTGCCCTCTTGACAAACAATGTCAGAATATTTGCCTGTTGTAGAGTTTAAATCTCCCATAAGGAGAATTGAGCCAAGAGAAGAGAATTTTTCAATGTCGTTTTCAAGCTCGTCAAAGATCAGGACAGAAGTAAATTGAATTGTATGGTGGGATATAGGCGCCACACTCATAGATGTCTCTTGCGGTTTTTGTATACTCCTTGCTGATCTTAAACCATAAAAAAATTTGATGATTCTTTTTCTACTGAAATCCAATCGTTGAACTTCGTTTTATAAAGTAATGCTTACCCTTCCGAGTTGCGAACTTTTCTGGTTTTCAAGGTACTTGTAGTCACAATCTCAAAGCCTTCAACATCGACACTTACTCTTTTCCATGTTTCGGAAAGAATTATGAAATCAAAGAACTGTTAATCATGCTTAACCAATCAGTATTCCGTAATTTGTCACCTAACGATTTTGAAGATAGTCTATTAATGTTCCATGCGAAAAAAGATAATTTGCTGGAGTGATTTGAGCAGCCTGGCATATCGGTATCAAAAACAAAATTCACTGGATATCCTGATGAATAGGTTAACTACATGTACTAAAACAAGGGCAAAATCACACATTTGTGCACGTGTTCGTGAGCACCTCTTGTCGGACAAGTCTTCACATGTTATATGGAAAAGGCATTAAAGTAAAGTTTTAATGAATCGTAAGAACGATACCAGTTCCTTAGGCATTTCAACTCCGGAAGTATTGCTAGCGCCGGACTGATCGTTTCGAAGGGAAGCTAAAGTGTTGGGTTCTAGATGCTCTGTTGGATGCATTGTTGGAGGCGGACCATTCTGCAGGTGAAAGTGTAGTGGGTTTCGTTGTTGCTGCTGCGTTTGCGAAGAGTGGTAAATTCTGTCGGTCCTGAGGTGTCCGTTTTTTACAGCATTACTGTAAGAGGAATAACCTTCCAAGGAACTTGTATAAGGCGGGCGAAATGGTGGAGGTTGTTGTTGTGATTCCGGAGTTGGATAGGCTCTGTTGTGCCCGGAGTTAACCGCATTACTGGGAAAGGCATGGTGTTCTAAGGGCGTTGTGTAGAGCGAGCGCGAGGATGAAGGCGAGGAGCGATGCAATTGGCTAGGGGCAGAACGTGGTGGTTTAGCTCGGCCACGGATCGCTGCCACTAAATTCGCTGCAAACAAACCAAGGTGTCTCTTTTTTAGATGTTTACTGTCATGTAAGGTATCTAATCCCTTAGAGAAGATATTTTCGTGACCCATCACTAAGTGGACGTTGGGTAGTGTAGAACATCTGTCAAAAAGTTTCGTGTTTATTTTGGACAAAGTGTGCAAGGAGATATCAGCTCGTGGTAAGAGAGTAGAGTAGATGACTTTGTTTTACGGGAACATTGTGGATGCTTGTCTGATTAAGATGGAGATATCAGAGATGAAGTTATCTATTGGTGTTGTCGTCGTAAGATCATTTGTTCCGCTGTGGATGACGATTAGGTGTGGGTGTTCTGATTCCTGATTCATTTCATCTTGTAAAGTTGTGCGGACGTGTTCAATTTTGGGACATCTTAAAAAATTTGAATTATTGCCCTAAAGGGAAAAGCTTTCTTTTGTCAAGAAATTTTCCATTAGAATCGCACAGGAAAACAGCCTTGTTGTCTAGGTAAATTGTTGCTAGAGTTAATTTCCTGATCACTGATTTCCTGTCGTCTGTTGAATAGAGTATCAGATCCTTTGCCATCTTGAAGGGGCAAAAATCTGTTTTCTGTGGGGATGTTGGGCGTGATGACTTGAGATGGAGTGCCTGTTTCCGTCGCCTGAGGTTCTGGATTTTCAAGTCTGTTTTCCGAGGCGATGTTTGGCATGGTGCCTTCAGATGTGGTAGATGTTTCAGGTCGTTGAATAGCAGGATTTGTGCTATGTTTGTCATCAGTGGAGTTCTGCCAGAGCACCGTCACTTGTTCTTTAAGAAAATTTATTTTCGCTGTGAGGTTGGTTTGTGACTCTCGTAGTGCTTGACTTGTTTGTGCGATTTGTATTCGCTTTTTCTGAAGAGATTTATTTTCATCTTGCAATGTTTTGATAACTTGTGATTGTTGAGAAATCATTTCTTGGAGTGATTTAATTTGAGAGGAAAGATCAGCGGACAGATCATCGACTGATTGTTTTTGTAACTTGATCAGGTGGTCTTGTTGGACTATTTTGTCCTTTAGTAGTTGTATATCCCCAGAGCTAATGATTTGGAAGTGGGTAAAATCGGCGTCTAACTGTCCCAGTGTGTCTCTCGTTGTTGTGATTGTTTTTAGACGGACAGGTGAGACTGTTAGCGTTTCCGGACTTTCCGATGAGACTGTCAGCGTTTTCGTTGGAGTGGATTACTCGTTATTGTTATTTTCCCCTTTGTTTGATGAAGGAATGTCGTCATCTCCAACAAATTGAATAAAATTTGTGAAAAAGTTTTGAAGTGAAGATCCGAAGAGAGATAAGTCCTCAAATGAAGAAAGAGAAGAGAGAGGGTGATGATCGCTGAGTGTGTTGTGTGTTGACAATGTGTGTTGAGCACGGGGAACTCAAAAATGCTCCATTCTTCGAATTTTTTCCCTTGTACTTGAATCCTCCCGGTTGTGGCAAATATTGTGATAGCGACTAATTGCTCTTCACTAGTATAGTAGATGCATTGACCTATTCCCATATGACCTTATAGTCTGCTGCATTTTCGGTAATCTCGTAATAGCGATATTGGAATGCTGTAATCCACAGTAAAAGGCGATCTTCTGATGTGGAGAATGCAGGACATTTCGCGGAAGGCTTGCATTTCGCGGAAGCCTTGTATATGGAGAGATCGATGGATTCAAAAGGTGCACTCTTTGATTTAGCAGTCGGTAGATGGAATCGGTCCACAAGGTATCTGTTCAAATCCTTGCTTGGTTGCGTATTCGCACACAAGGCGATTTGATTTCGTTTTTTCCACCAGTCACCACTGTTGTTTCTTCCTCAAATTCATGATTCACTTTTCCTTGTTCCATTTATAGTTAAACGAATAGCGTTAACTCATTTACCAGGATATCAGAAAAGACCAAAAAAATTATTTTTTGCCTTTCATGACGAAAAACACGTGCGTTCACGATACCTGATCCTGACGATACCACGATAGTCATGATACCTGACGACGAGACAGAATAATCAGTAACCAGTAAAGCAAGATAACACAGTAATAAATTACCGTAATTGGGCTTCTTTATGTCATGTAGTGAGAACCATTATACAAGAGCATACCCATACAACTTTCAATGATAATCAGTTCCAAGAAGTTCGGTGGACCGATGGATTTGTAGATTACTAGATTGATCACTCAATCGAAAAATCTCTACAACCGTTGGCTCGATAGAATCATGAATCTGTACAAACTGTACATCACCACCTCTTTACACTGTCTCATGAAATATTGACCGGCTTTTATAATGTTACCTCCATTGTCATTTAATTGGGGCTAGCCCAGTTAGGTTATTGTTGTGACCAGTTATCCATCGTTTATTAAGATTGAGCCAATAGTCGTAGACGACCCTAATGATCAAGCAATTTCGAGGGTGTGCGGGTATGGTGTAGTATGAGAACACAAAGACCGCTAACTGAGGCATGAGCACAAAACCCAAAGAAATGAGCATGTGAAAAAGGCAGTAGGGCGGGATAAAAAATGCGTGGGTGGGGTGTAACGATCAAACGGACCCAGACGAACCCCCAGGGTACTTGTGATGACGTCCTCGTTTTCAGGAAGAATTTTGCCTCATAGCAAGATGCATGAAGAAAGGTAAATATTTGCTTAGCTTTATTCGTTTATTCAAATAAACGAGCCTCATAACAAAAGCACGGACAATGAGCAATGTAAGTAGGCGTTCAGTTGCGCCTGCAAAACAAAAGCAGAGAAAAGGAACAATGTTTTATTTTATCATTGTGGGTGTTGAAGACAAGATAGTTTTGTGTTCATACACCAGCTTATTAAACAAATTAAAGGTCGTCAAAACAAACTGTAAAAGACAAGAAAAACAAAAGGGGAAAAATACACTATCAAGATTTAGAATCCTCTGATTTAGAAATCGGAGAGCTCCAAGAACTCCGGCTGTTTGTTAAATTTTACCTTTAGTTAGTAATACGGCAGCGACTTCATCCTTTTGGGGCCATTTCTATTCAATTCAACTCCACTGTATATCAGTTAATTTTAATGTCCAATTTTCTGCAGCGTCAATAGAAAACCTGACCGTACATTTACTGCCTTTATTGTGTGAATAAAAGTGAATAAAAGTATCGTTGACACTGTTTGAATTATTATCATTTCATTTTGCATTTTCGTTAATATAATAATAGAACAGCTTTTCTTTAATATAAAAAGAATAAGAACCAATCACCATGTTTAGTTTAGTGCACGGTCCGGTTGTTGCATCAAATTAACATGAGGCTCGCGATAATCTTGGGGATTTGCCTGACGTTCATCGTCGTTGTTCATTCATTTGCAGAGGAAGTTGACTCACGCCATCAATCTGTAAGCTTTCATCATTTACTTTTAAGCCGGCACGCAAGCTCAAATCAGAGAGGAAGTTGGAAGTTGAGGAAGTTGACTCACGCTGTTTGAATTATTATCATTTCATTTTGCATTTTCGTTAATATAATAATAGAACAGCTTTTCTTTAATATAAAAAGAATAAGAACCAATCACCATGTTTAGTTTAGTGCACGGTCGGGTTATTGCATCAAATTAACATGAGGCTCGCGATAATCTTGGGGAGTTGCCTGACGTTCATCGTCGTTGTTCATTCATTTGCAGAGGAAGTTGACTCACGCCATCAATCGGTAAGCTTTCATCATTTGCTTTTAAGCCGGCACGCAAGCTCAAATCATTCCTTTAGAAATTTTGTTTGCTATAAAACACCGGAAAACTGCACCTCACAGAAGTCCTTATCAATCGTCACTTTTATTGCAATAATCCTATCGTCCACAGACTCCAAACTCAACTTGTAATTACAGCACCACTGAATAAAGTGTAATACCGAGTATCTTTCAATTAAATGACCATGCTTTAAGATTTTTAACTAGCTTCAGTCCCAGAAGTTAGAACCACATGGTATACAGTAAAACATAACAAAAACTGGCAACACGGAAAAGTGATGCTTAACGGTTTCCGTTTGTAAGAAAAAATGTGCACTACATGATCCTCATTTGCTTCAGTTTTTCATGAACAAAAACTAACTTGGATTTTGAAAAAAAAGGATAATGCTTTTCCTAAAACATTCACACTTAGCGGCTTCGGGATATTTCCCCAGTAAACCGCCATCGTCTGTTTTCAGTGTAAGAAAGATGAAGATTGCAAAGGAGGATGTTGCAGAGGGTTCTGGTTTTGGAAAAAGTGTTTCCCGAAGAGAAAACTTGGCGAGCCCTGCAGACCAAATGTGCATGTTCTAGAGGTAACCAGTAATTTATACTATTTTAGTTAGAATTAAACTTTTTACGGTAGGGTTTCCAACAGGGCCCAGGCTTTGGAGGTCAGTTAACGGTATTCTAGGTTGAAAGGACATTTACGATTTTCGTTTCCCGATAACGCGTGTGTAAACAAAAGGGGCTGAGATTGAATAATCTGAATAATCCTCAAAAAATTCGTTCTGGTCTTCATTACAGAAATTTTGCCACCATCGTTGTGAAGACGGACTTGTCTGCCGGCGATCCCGCCGCCCAGGCCGTTCCGGCTCGCCAGACGGCAGACGCCTTCATCACCCTCATCATCACAAGGGGTACAGATGCCACCGAGCTCCTCCTCCCACACAGGAGCCTGGGTCTGGAGACCACGATTTCTAGACTGCCGGGAGGAAAGTCTCCATAACAACATTGCTTGGAATGTAGTTTTGTTGCAATAGTTTCAATCGTGGTCAATGGAAAATAAGCGTCCACTCTTGCCATGTTTGGGTATTATAGACTTTCTCAACTGTAGTTGCTGGTTTAATTCAATTCAACTTTCGATAACAATTCAAGGCAGGTTGATTAAAAGAATACAATGATTTGGTTGGTATTTTTCTTGCAACAGTTTTTAACGTGGCCAATAAAAGAGTCGAGTGCCACGGTTGGGTAAAATATACCTTGTCAATCGTAGAATTTAATTGAATGCAATTTAGCTTTTGATATTTTTCAAGTATGCTGGTTGATCAAAAGAACAATGATACTCGCACCAAGAAAATATTTTTTTGATGACTGACTTCCGCTTAGGTTGTCGAAACGTCAGTCAATGTCATCACAAACAGTCCTTCTCAGGACTACACTCACCGACCATAATATAATTTACCGAGCTATAAAAGATTTTTAGAACAAGAGAGTGAAAACGACGGACATTCAACAGATAGAAAGACCATGTTAAAATTTCCTGGTTGAGTACAGTACCCCATGGACTTTCCCCGTATATCGCGAGTCATTTTACTGCGACATCATCTACGTCTCCTAGATAACTGATTGGCATGTCAGCTGAATTTCTTTTTTAAAAGGACAATTATTTGCCGTTCAACCAAATGTCGTTGAAAGAGCTGGTCAGCTCTTGTCAGCAGGTAATTATTGTTTGCTCAATCCAGTTTTAAACATTTTCACAGTGTAGGTGTCTTAATGATGGTATGACATTTTAACATATTTGCATCTTGAAGACTAAAGGCACTTGCGTTTCACGGCAAATGGCCCCCTTATTTGGCCTGCAGACTGAAGGTTACATGATAGATCGACCTCCACCACGTTATTCTAGAACTACAGCCGACTGTCCCACGCACTGACGTCCGGGCGGCCCGATGAATTTCCTCCCCGGTGAGGGACCGATTGAATTTGGTCTTTAAACAGCCGTCTGACTGTCACTCAGCTTATGTGTTCTATTTATTCACTATTTTTCCCGGCGTGTCCGTTTACTTTTGAAACTCCTACCATGAGACCTTTCATTCTGTGATGCTGTTCATTAGTTAAGCTAGACAAGGCTGAATGTTTCTAATTTCGAGTCTACTGGATGAAACCTTATTAAGAGTGAACATTCTTATGAAAGTATTACTGAGCGGTTTATTCAGTCTGTGCATGAAATTCTACGGGGTATCCATTCAGTTTCACATCGACAGCCGAACGTTTAATCCCTTTAGCCCTTCTAATGCAAATGTTAATTTAAATCTGTACTTTGAACCTAGAGAGTTAACCAGGATCGTATGAGGGAGACTTTAATTAAATACCCTATAAATGAAAGTAGCTAAAATTAATTTTTACAGAGTTGTCTAACCCTAAAACCAGAAAATTGGAATTTGGTTATAGAAATAATGCGATGAAAACGATAAATAATTATAGCTAACTCGGGAAGGAAAAAATAGTTATGCTAGCTAGGAACAACGACCAACTTAGACCCCTTTGGCATTTCATTTGTCGTTTTCAGTCTTTTCTTCTTCACCAGCTTAGACTAAAATGTTTTGTCCACAAGCAGCTTTTCTTTCCGGTCGAGCGAATTTAAACTACAAGCGCTTCATGAAAGTTTTTGAGCAACCATATTTCTCAGAGGTACCCAGTTTCTTCTTGGTGTTCAATGAGGCCGTAAAAGGCCAGGGTTCTAAGAAAGAACTTTATATGAAAATATGAATTTTTGAGTCACCGATGCCGCATTACTCATCCTTACTACCGAAGAAGTTTCATCCAGGAAGCAGCAAGTCACTTAAGCTCGCCGTTAGGAGAAGAAGAGGAAGAAAATAATGCTTAATTTTGCAAGGGTTTTATTATTGATTATTAATCACGACTTAGGGCGGATTAGCTTACGGATATCCTGTCGCATTTCCGTCCCGCAAAAGCAGTCTGAGCGCAAAGTGAGTAAAAGAAATACAAAACCTTTCAATTTCCATCCCGAGTCAGTTCTTTCAAATGTGACAAAGTTAATCAGGTGACCTCAGGACGAATTTTTTGCACAAAATAGAAAAAAAAAAGAGGAAGCGAAAACGAGACTCCCGCAGGGTCGAAAAGTGCTGCCTCGCTGTAGGCTTGTATTTGGAGGGTAAACCACTCACTACTGGATTGAGACTCATAAATTTGAAACACCTTAGAACAGCAAAATAAAGCTTTTATTCGAGCGCTCAAACTCGAACATCATTACAGACCCAAAACTGAGAACCAGACAATTACATAATTATATAACAAGACTGGGAGTGAGTACGCTAATGACAGTGGAAAGTAGGTCAAAAGTGGGAATAATTCAAATATCTAAAATACTGAACTATGATATGTAAGTTTGTTTGTTAAATCTTGACAGAAGAGTGCCAAATCCGAACAATTGGCCAAACTCGACGCCAAATGTTAACTCAGCTAATTTTTTTACACGTCAAAAAACGCTTTAAGGCATAATGCAAAGATATACAACTTCATGCCAGCAAATGCCGTGGGTTTTATTTCAATTTCACTGTGAGTAATCAGTGTCAAAAAAGCATTACTCGCCTGCTTTTCCGAGTTAAAATCTATTATTTAGCTGTTGGAATAACCTTTCTAGTTACGCTATTATTTGTAAACATTTCAAAAAATACAGGTCACTTATCGACGAAGAAATAATTTTCGCATCCTTTAAATAAAGAATTTGTTTTTTTCAAACATTAAGGTAGTAGAGTGTCGCAATTGAATTTCGTCGTTTAGAAAACGAGAAATAAATTCAAAACTTTCCACTCAGAAGAACTCAAGTATCATTTCAAATTTAACCTAACAATTCTCTTTCTAATATTTTCTAGCTGTTTACTAGTCTAGTGCGGTCTAATTCCTCTCTACATGCAGCCACGACTTTTGTGCAAGTGTTTCCTCAATTTTCAGAATTTCCCCGAAACAGACAAACCAAACAATTGATGTATTCTTTGCGATAGCGCGCGTTTAACAGGCAGTAGATAACCGGGTTAACACACGCATGTAAAATGTCCAGAATGTCGGAAAACGCTAGAAAAATATCAATGGCTTTTTCCTGACTCTCTGCATTGTTTCCAAAATCCATTAGTAGCCATGCTACCTGACCGGGAAAGAGGCAAATTGCGAAGAAGATGACGACCACGGCCAGAGTCCTAATGGCTTGGTTCCGGGTCTTGATTCTTCTTTCTTCTGCAGCGCGCTGTTCTTCGGTCGTGAAACTGGCATTACGAGCTCGCCCTGAGAACTCTGCTTTAAGGAGGAACCTTGCGATTGTAATGTAGACGGTAGCGATGATTATCAATGGTATCACATACTGAAGCAGAAAAAGCGCCATCGTGTAAGCTTGTCTATGGCCAAAACTCGGCCATTTCTCTTCACACTCTCCTGTGTTAGCCAACTTTGTAACTACAGCCAGAGGCAAGACAGTAACGAACGAAGACAGCCAAATGATGAATATCCAGACGTAGACCTTTTTCTTGCTTATTTTAGGGCGGTAAGGCAGTACGATCGAGCGACAGCGTTGGAGAGCCATGGAAGTGATGGTGAATATGCTTAAAAAGTACAAAGTCGTTATTAAAGGCGTTACAACTCGACAGTAAAACTCGGATTTTTCGATCTCTGCGAACATCCCGTACGTTGCAATCGGTAGCGCGGAGACAATGAACAGGAAATCTGTGATTGCAAGGTTAAGGACAAGCATTTGGTACGCGGACTTGTTTTGTCCTTTGCGGCAAATTATGATAATGGTAAAAAGGTTACCAAAGAAACCCACAATGAAAATCGCGATATGAACTACCAGTTTTATGTAGGTTTTAGGCGACTGCATTTCCATCTTAAAATTCGTGTCTGCGCTGAATCAAGTGAATGATCAGTTCATGGAAACGTCTTGCCGCTTTTGACATTCGTCAGACGCATTCCAATGTTTTCTCGCTCACATTGTTGTGTGTTTCTCTATTCTAAATCAGCTTTGCGTCAACACCTTTGCTCCTAGTTTGAAAACAGTACTTTGCCAATGAACGCGGCTTAATTTGCATTAACAAGTAATCCTAGTCGCCGTTTTCTCTTAAAGGTGTCACCTGTCTAGCCTCATCCAATTGATTTTGCGTATAATTTTTCAGTAAATAAACATTTGAAACTACATGGCGAGAAAGCAATTTGATTCTCAGTTTAAACTGCACGGTTCTTAAAACGCGGACCAATTATTTATGTCAAACCTCGAGATTTGTACACTTGGGGTCCTAAATTTTCAATTTCGTCAGTGGATGAAAGGATGAAACCCTGAAGTGTTCATGTGTGCTACGTACTTTTTCTATGTTGCCATGCTTGCGAACATAAGAAAAAAGAAACTTTAGAATTTTTAGTTTTGAAACGATCGAAGCATTGGTACAAAAGTGAAAAAAGAATTCGCGCTTTCCGAGTCGGCGTAAATTGCTCTCAAAGACAAAAAATTAAGACGGATTCCGCTCAACGTTCGAGCAATAAGTGCAAAAAATATTTACCAAAAAACTACTCATAGCACGGTAACATTTTAGATGCTATTTGAAACATCTCACTCTAGTTCACTTGCCCAAGTGACCCCGCGATGAAATTCTCTAGCATTCTCAAGAAAATTAATTTCAAATCTCGTAAAAGTATGCTAAAAACGGGCGCCATTTTGTTTGAACTGACATGAAGCGTCTTTTTAATTGAAATATGGATAACTTCAAATCCAATTTTCTCTCGCGGGGTCAGCTTGGGAGCAAAAGTAACGATAAATTCTTCTTATCTGTTCTCAAAATGTGACAGTGCTGCAAGTATTTTTTTGGTAACTTAATTTTTGCACTTACTGCTCGAACGTTGAGCGGAAATCGTCTTAATTGCTCTTAAGAAAAAGATAATGAAAGTTGAAATTTACTTTCCTTAAAAAGTGGATAATTAGCATTTGTTGTTGGTAATTAGCAACAGAAATAAATTTTACCTTGTGCGGAAAACTGACATATGCATACGAATCGGACCATTGCGATAGATTGCGGTCTGTGATCGCTCCTCCTTCCTGACTTATAATCTGCTTGACGTTTTTCCGCCTGTCCACGTTGTATCCGCTCGTAAAATCAGTAGTCTCAACATAGGATTTTATAATGGCGGGCTAGCCACAATAGACCACGTTATTTTGAAAATATTTCGGAAGGAGCTTTCTTGAGCACATTCTTATGTAAATGTAATAGGTCCTTCTTCAAAATAACGACGGAAATTTAAAATAAATCATCTCATGCAGGATAAACAAACCCGTAATATCGCGCTCAATACGATATCTAGAATGACAACATAGTAATTTTCACATAAACTTTAGTTTATCATCCCTCTCCACATTTTGGCTGGTGGCTGCAAAATCACATTTCACGCCAATTAAAAAAAACTTAATTCTTCCTTTATGGATAGTGGTAGCGATGGAAAAATCACAGCTCACATCAACTAATAACAGATATCAGCCACATTTCAGCCATTTTTTAAATTCGCTTTAAAATTTCATGCGAATGATAGTTACGACTCATGAAAATAATTTCCATGGTATGCTACTAAGCGGATTTTTGAAGTTTCGTTTCACTGTTTTCTCAAGAAAACAAAATCCAAATTGCTGAAATAGAAAAAAAAAACAGCAAAGGGATATAAAAAATATATGTTCTTTCTAGACCTATTTACTTTTTACTTTTTAAACGACTTCATCTGATTAGGTTGAATTAAGGCCGTTTGAGTATTCGCGCACGCTATTTTGGAGAGTCTATATTTGTGTGGGTCCAACAGATATCACAAGTTACGCTTTCGTAATCCGCTCAATGTTTTCTTTCAGCCGTGAAAACGCCAAACGACGTTTTGCAAGAAGCGGGGAGGGGTACTGGGGTTCCTTGTGGCTCAAAAGTTTTGATGCACTGGAGACGTTAGCTTTGAAGTAAGATACAGATTTTTTGCCGTTTTGGCCTGAAAAACGTAGAAAGATTTCAAAGGTAGAGTCTAAAATAGCTTATTTTAAGGGAAAATACTTTAGTTTGCTCTGAAATATTTTTAAATAAAAGTTTCGATTATAGATCTGACGCATGCACACACCACGGCCAATTCTGGAAATTCGCCATTCTCCTTTCTCAGTAGTGTTGTTGTTTATATCGCAAGGCCTGCAAGGCAACATTTGAAAATGCGTTTGGGTTCCAAAAGAAGTGCCTTGCCACAAAATAGACGGCGAGAACAATTAAAGCAAATGTAAGATACCAACAACTTGAAAAACAACTATCATGGCGCGTCTAACTAATTTATTTTATCTCTTTATTTTATCTTCTGTTTGCCATGGAGATCGTTCTTTTACAGAGGCTTAAGGGCGGCACACACGAGTGGATTAGTTGCACAGCCACATCAGGGGACCACTCCCGGGTACGAGCCCCTAGGAAACGTCCCTTGTAGTGTTTACACGAGGGGACTGGGGCAGGAACAGCCCGATATGGTGTTTGATCGGTTGTACACGACACAGTACAGTGCGTGGGAGTCCACGTAATTTGACTCACAACGTCCTCGCCTTTCCGGGTTGTTTGAAAGTGTCGTTCATCACCATACCTCATTTGATCGAATAAGCGCCCCGGCGCTTTCAAATTTCGAGATCAAGGGGGGCACGCTTAATCGAGGAGGGGCAATTTTTCGAGGAGAGGTACTCATTAACAAAATTAAAAGGACTCAGAGTCTCTTTCTATGATGTAGCTTTTATTTAAAAACAAAAACAAAAAACATGACGTTTAAGGTAGTTCATTCCGCATCTACATCATCGTCTCGATCTTCATCACTATCGGATAACGTTCACGCCGTCGTTGGCCTCCTCCTGGTCGGACAAAGTGATATCTTGAAAAGGATCTTCCCTTTCTTCACTTATTTTAAAACTGTGGGCCCCTAAAAATTATATCACACATTGCATAAAATATATCACACCTTGCAAACTTTTTCCGCCTGTTTCCTAGACGCGAGGTTTGTACTTCCTGTACGCAAATCCGCAGATGTGTTTTTAGGTATTGTAGAACTTCAGTCCGTTTTTAGGTATATAATTATACAGGCATACTTGGTTGTATTTTAAAACTCCCTTATGAACGCATAGAAAAATAAAATAGTTTTACAACTCAAGAAGTTCTGCTGCTCACTGGTTCAACTTCGTGTTCAAAAGAGGTGCTTAATCGAAGGGGGGCTCTTATTCGAGAGAGGGCAGGAAAAAAAACCCCAAAAGCCGTGTTTTTCTTAAGTGCCCTTTTTTGTCAATACCTCCTGAAGGGTCCATGCAGCCCAGACCAAATTTAAAAATATTTTTGACGTAGGCGAGCGCAGGGCTCGGTAAATTTATGAGATTCGTCTGCGATGGCTTGCAAGATCTGTTTTATATCATTTCCAAGTCAATTTCCCTGTTTTGGATCACCAGTCAATTTCAAGTTGTTCAACAATTTATTAAACGCAATTTAGCGAATTAAAGTAGTAGAAAAATGGCCCTATTTGAACTATTTCAGACAGCTCAAAGAGAAAGCAATCTTTTATCAAAGCAAAGAAAAAGTATTATCAGTAAATTGAGACTTTGAATTTGCTTAGGCATTCTGATAACAATAGAAGAATCCTTTAGATTGACTTGTTTCTGACACAGCGAAATATATATAATGTAGATTCAATTAAGGCAATGCATAAGTTTAAATTTGTCAGTTAATAATTGCTGTGTCCGGCAGGTTTTGCCTATAACTGTTTCACGTAAGCGTTTCTTGTTCGACAAGTAAAAGCAAAACTTGATGTTTCGACGTTTTGATGTGAAGGAAATTTTCAAAGCGGAAAAGCGTTGATTTGACAAGCAGCTGAAATTTCCATGAGGCAAACTGAAAACTCTTTGATATATTCAAAGCTTACAAAGTGAAAAGAACAACTGATAGTCAGCTAAAATGCTCAAAGCATCGGGTTGTGAGATTACGAAGTTTCTCTTCTGTCAATTTATAATTATTGCTACAGCGATTTCTTTCACGCTTGGAAGTGCTCAGGAAGAAAATTCGTCCTATTATTTGATAGCTGCACGAGTCAGTGAAAGATGCAAGCTAACACAAGTGGAGAAAGTTGTCGACGAGGAACGTTGCGTATCTCTTTGTAACAGGAAATATGGCTGCACAGGGGTTATTTACAATAAGCTGCAGGAAGATACCGGATCTTGTTTCATGAAGCTGGATCGCAAGCCCGCAATGAAAGACAAGACTCTTGAAATATGGAAAGGAGAGAAAATTCTTTTATTCAGGAAGGTATCTTAAATACTTGTTTCATTACCATTTGATTAATGTTGTGGTGTGGGTCATCAAACGTTTGATCTGTTAATCAACTTATAGTATTTAGACCTTCACTGTGACCACTGAAATATATGCTATCGAGTAAATGTTTCTTGTTTGACTGTCTCATATGATGTACGAAGTAGATTTAACGTTAGAAAATTAACTTTAGATTTTGTGGGTAAAATCTCCACGAGTAACTTGAGACAGCAGCTACCGAGAAGTATGTTCGTGTGTGATTGTTTGTTTTCCCGTATTTACAGTGGGATGACTTAAAATTAAGTATAGTTTTTAAACGACCTTTGTTTTTAGAAGTAAGTAGTTTTAACTTTCTTTTTAACTCGGCAATCAAAAATCGAGTATGAGCTATAGTATGTGTATATTTAAAAAATGTCTGTCATATGCTACAATTGAACGGCTCACCTCCATATTTACAGTCTTCCTTTTAAAATAAATATTATTTAATTATTACCAATGACATATGATATTAATTTATTAATATTATTCATTTAAAAATGGGAAAATCTGAAAACTCTAAAAACGGTGTCATTGAGCCAGGAATAGGCCGTATTTATTGTAGAATGTTAAGTGCGACTTTGCCCAGGACATGGACAAAAGTTTTTTATCAAATTAAATCCGAATGTTTCAGGCGATTAAGGCCTTCATAACAGATATTCCGCCCAAACAAACCACTGTGTGGCGCTGTTTTTGTATATGTGTGTCGACGTGTGCTGATATACCACTCACTTTTTTTCGCTACAGCTTGGTCTTAGCTTTGATTTCAAGGAGCGGAAATTCTCAGACCTGGGAAGCTCGTTTGGTAAGTAGCATACAGAAGGTAATCATCAGAAACGTTATGACTTCTTAGAGTTTATGTGGCAAGTTTTCGTTTTCTGTTATACGAAAGATAAAGGAGAGTTTGATTATAAAGCTGCAGCAATTGCCACTTTTTCTTACACTTATGAGTGGATTATTTCACGCTTTCACGCCACAGTTAAAACTTGAGTCATATAATGTGGTTCAAACCTTAGAAAATGTAAATAAAATTTTAGTGTGGCTATTTAAACTGAGAAGCTTTTAATTTCCTGTGCTTCTGCTTACTATGCTTTACAAGGTAGTTCTAACTTTTGAGTCTGCGGATGAAATCCTAAAGTGTGACCATTCAAATGAAAGCTGTTGAGCAGTAGTTTCATGTGGTGCTGTTTATTATGCTGTACAAGGTAGTTCTAACTTTTGAGTCTGCGGATGAAATTCTAACGTGTGCCCATTCAAATGAAAGCTATTGAGCAGCACTTTCCTGTGGTGCTGTTTATTATGCTGTACAAGGTGGTTCTAACTTTTGAGTCTGCGGATGAAATTCTAACGTGTGCCCATTCACTTGAAAGCTATTGAGCAGCACCTTCCTGTGGTGCTGTTTGTTTTGCTGAACAGGGGTCATGGGCTCTTGCTCAAACTCCCTCCTCCTTTCAATGCTGTAGCTCATTGTTTTGGACATGGTCCATGAAGCGAAACAACTTTGAAAGGAGGGAGCGGTGGGGAGAGAGACTGGGCTCCAGAAGCCAAATTTTGCACCTGCACGTAACAGTCACCAGCTTAAGAATATCTGCAGGCAACTGCAGTTTGTTAGATTCGCCTACTTATTAGTCGATTGTTAAGCCGTCGCGGATGTAGCTGGGAAGCTTGTTGAATTAAAGGATAGGTGATTTCAAGAAATAATCTTTAATAACATTTTCAAGTAGCTGTCTTAATCATTTCAATACCTCTCTCCGCACCCCCTTTCAATACCGGACTTTTGTACCCTATTTTTGTGCGAGCAAATTCATTTGACATTCCACATTAAGACGTATAAGGGGAGGGGAGGGGAGGCAACTAAATGAGAGGGAAATTTAGCAACCTTCCCAACACTTCTGACAATATTTCTTTAAAAAATGCTCTTAAAAATACGTTTACAATTGGAGCCCCTTATAACGTTAGCCTTTTTCTCCCCATCAGAGTTTGGATGCAGGTAACTTTATAAGTTCGCTTTTACGTTTTCCCCAGTCATAAAAGATTGGCTATTAAAAATACCTTCATTTAATACTCCCTACTTTGTTATGGAATGATTGTGAAAAAAAATGTCTGAGTTCCCTCGACGGGAAGCGAACCATTATCTTTCAGCTGTACACTGGTCGGATGTTCTAACTAGCTACTGAGACACACGAAGCGAGCTAAGACACATTTTCTAGATTGATTGTGACACGCATCCATTCCGGCTGCATTACTGCTATAGCTAGCTAAGGGCAAGCAATGTTAAAAGGGTGCTGTGTGTTGGTACATATAAATTTTAAACTTGGTGGTATTTAGGACCTCTATGTAAACCACTTTTAGTGATGGAGCTTCCTAATAAAAGATTGTTATTATTATTATTATGAAAAAGAATAATAGTATTCATGATATCACGACGTTGATAACATGATACTGGATATCAAGTCTTCCTTGTTTCCTCACCAAACTTGTATAGTAATTTTCCTTGTTTCCATCTTTATTATTAGACAACTAATCTTGGCTAGTCACACTGTTACCTATCCTGAACCTTCTCGCAGGCTAAATGTTCTCTTTCTATCACTACTAGTTAATGATTCATGACCAAGCCTAGCTATTTATTTAGGGAAGGAATGTGGATACCGTAACGAGGAACAGACTGTAACTCCGCCTAGATCATGTAAAGATATTTACGAAACCAACAGGTAATAATAGCATTAAAATTGTTACAAGTGCATGAAGTTCGTTGATATAAGGCACAAAGCTCACGTTACAAAAGGTGACTTTTCGAGAGTTAGTTGGACCTAGGTTATGGGGAAAATTATCTTCAGATGTTAGATCGGCAAAAAATCTAAATACTTTTAAAAATAAGATTCGTAAATGTGATGTAAGTTCACTGGTGAATGATGGATGCAAGGGCTGTTCCCTCTGCTCATCATAACTGTATGATTTTATCACTTTTTGCATCAACGTTTTAGTGTTTACTATTCGCTTATTATTCGACTATTATTCGATTTTCAGATTATCAGATTAGAATTAGCAACTACTAGTTTATTAGATTAGCATCAGTTTCTTTAATAGTTCTATTACATTTTTGTTTCTATCTTAAGTTTTGTATATTGTTATGTTGTGTCCCCTAATTAGTATGGGATTATGGCAAGCTACATGGCTTGTAAATAAAGTTTTTTACTTACTTACTTACTTACTTACTTTTTTTCGGCATTGGGTTTGAAGAAGAGCCAAAGCACAAGACACCATCGCGGATCACGGGTATCTCTTTCCAGGAGGGGTGGGTGGGGGGAGTTCGGGGTTATGTGTCACCACTTTCCTCAATAAAATCATATATCAACTCAGTTGATTTTTTCAAATTCAAGTTTTTAACTCCCGCACCAATCTAACACTACAGTTGCTACAGAAACTAATCTCCTTCCACTGCGACACAACCATTGCCATACCATGGTTGACCATGGACAGTAGCCATGGTCTACCAATGTCTGTCAATGATAGAACCACGGTTTGACCAACATGCTGTTATCCCGCGTCGATTTACAACAAAGTTAAGTGTTTGTTGTAAGTGCCTTTACTATCGGGTAAGGTTCTTTTTGAAATATTCATGTTTCTGCGCCAGTTTTAATAATAAGGATTATTGCTTTCTTTTTTAGGTCGGCCGCAAACGGTGTCTATTCTGTTTGGCCCGATGGAAACAACGGCCAGAAAGAAGAAGTGTATTGCAACATGAGCAAAAATCCCGGATGCGGCGAAGGAGGCTGGACTCTGGTGATGAAGATTGATGGTAAGAAGGTAAGGACTTGATATTCTGTGAGTTAAATTGAGTTCGAGTTAAGGTCTAATTGAGTTCGATATAATAAAATAATAGCATTTTGGGCTGAGTATTTATTTTTAATTAATATTTAAAGGATCGATAATATGACCATTATTTCATTTTTTGTCAAGAGATTTGTTGAATTTGTGTCTAAGTACAGTGCTGATACATGAATTGCTTCTAGACTATCCACGGGACGACATCAAGTGATCATTTTAGACTGTCTACCAAGCTTTTCCGTAGGCCTTTCCTCACGTTCGAAACGTTTTCGTTAGATTTTTTGCCTTGGCACAAGGTAAAAAAGATTCAAACCCAAGTCGAACTCTAAACTAGAATTAAAAAGACTAGCAAACTTGATAAGGCGATAAAGAAACAAGTTGATGTGGTACAAAAGAAGTAAATAAACAAACATTTGAAAAATTGTGGGCGCCCTGAACAAATTTTCGTCCGTCATCCACCATTCTGCTAACAGGCTATTTCATAAGAAAAATGAAATTAATAAATACAAGCATTATTTAAATTCTCTTATGCAGTCCACGTTTTTCTACACCTCTCGTAAATGGACCAACAAAGAATCCTTTAATCCGTCCTCTGCTCTCAATGGACTGGACCAAACAGAGCTGGTGTCACCAGCATACTGGACTATTCCGCTGACCAAGTTGTGCCTCGGGATGAGAAAACAAAGCGAAATGAACTGGATCGTGCTTCCTGTTGCGCCCGCGCAGTCGTTACACAGCTTAATCGCAGGTCTCAAGGTCATAAGCACAAATCTTGGTCGAAGCACATGGGAGTCACTGCTGAGCAATTCTTCTCTTCAAAGAGGCTGCGAACGAGAGGGTTTTAACAGTTTCATAAACAACCAAAAAGTTAGAATAGGCATGGTAGCTGGAACAAGCTGCACCGCGTCGGGTTCTAGCGTGATAGGGTTTGGTTCCACCACTCGTGTCGCAAGCGGCAACTACAGAGTGGGGTATTCTTATGGAGGCAAGGAACTTTATTCGTTTGGTTATATCCTTGTAAAGTGAGACGAAAATTAAATTTGAAGCTTATTTTTAATGGAAATTATCGAGCCATTTATGATGTAATGAATATATATGAAAGACGTGTGTTTGTTAACTGTAGTATTAACATGAAATGAGTAGAATGATCGTCGAAGCTGCAGTGTGTAGCCATTAAGCACATGGTTTTTGTTTCTTTACCTTGTTTGAAGGCAACTTTAGAGCTAGACTAAGGAGTAAAGTACTCATGTTCAGAGACACAGTTGATTTTATTGTTTCGAACTATACATTAACCAAGGCAGATTGGTAAAACTGAACTTACCAACCAAATCGGGTTCCCGTCATTTTTTTTGTAAATATTTTCCGTTTCCCTGTATTTTTTCCAGACATTCCATATAATATCAGGTCTAAATGAGGCATAAGGTAGCCTTTTTCAGGCGTTCATAGTGGCGAGTGAACAAAAAATATTTTCGTTCACGTTCACTTTCTTAGATTGTTTCAGAGATTTTTAAAGGCATATTTGTATAAGCTAATACAGATTGATCTGTTCGGATTTTTTAGCTGAAAATTTAGGCGCGGAAAATTTAAGGAAACAGAATCAGATCCTATCCGCCGAATTTCTGAGCTGCTGATGGCTCTCCGAAAATGCTAGCTGAGCTTACTTTGCACTCCTAACGACCTATTTGTCCCTCCGAGAACAATAGGAATTAAGAAGTCCTCTTGTTACGAAAGTCCGACGTGATGCCAGCTTTCACTGCAATTAGATCGGAATATCTCAGGCCATTTTCGGCCTTCCGAACAGATATTGCCCGAAACGAATAGTTGGGTGCCCCTGATTAAGTGCCAGATACAAATTCGTCCGCTCTAAGGTCATGACGGGGAGATTCAGACCTTTCAAAATAGATGCCTATTCCAGTTTGTATAGAATTGTGAGACTACCACTTTCATAATTTACTATGCGGGATATAATTATCCCCTGTTAAAGGTTGTGTTGTCAGGATTACTTGCAATGCTCATGCAGGGGGAAACTAAAGAGAGGGAACTTTATTTTGAAAGTTGATATAATGCTATCCCTTAATCTAATTAGGGATTGGCTAACAACTAAAGCAGGTGATCCATGTAGATCACCGCTCCCCTTTTCCTTAGCGTGTCCCTCCCACACACTCCTGACCCTTCCTTTAACTGACCTCCTCTCTGCAGGCTATATGGTTTAGCACTCCTTCATTTTTTTTCTTGTATGGTATTTTAACCTGTTGTATCTATTCATTATATCTAATCAATAATAATTTTAATTATTATTGATTAGCCAAATTTCTTGTACCTTTTTCACCTGCAAAGAATTAGTCCTGTCATTTGGACTGACATTCAAGAAAGAACTAGAAGAAAAGACTCTTTTTAGAAGGCACGCATTAGGCAAATGATAACAACCAGCGTTGGACTAGTATATCTTAGTTTGTGTAAATTACTTGCCAGATTGAAACTTGAAATGTATTGCAGACATTTATTATAAGCTTTGGAAATATAACATCATCTGTAGTCAGATTGGACACAATGATGTCTAACAATGGTACCTTTATTACTAAAAGTGTCAACCTGGTGCATTTTTAGGGACTGGTGTATGACGCATGCAATAAAAATTCTAAATATAACCTTACCCTGATTAGTTAAGAATCCTCCACACTGTAAAAAAAATGTAGATGTAAATATAGTTATCCTTTTAGGGTTAACTTTTTTTGTTACTATTATTGTTCTTAAGCCAAACCAATTTTAAATTGCAGAACTTCCCTCAATAATAAGCTTCCCCTCAACACAAAAGTGAGTACCTTGTGTACAGCAAAGCTCACGGTAAAGTACTCTCCTTAACGTGTCGTTCACTAAAGTGGTCTAAAACTACAGGATTTTTCTGACCCACCTAATACATAATTATATTAAAGAGTTCCACAAGCAAGCATCGCCCAGTGATGGCTTAAATTGAACAGTTCCCTTTGGGATTTTTTAAACAGAATCAGCAGTTAGATCCATGGCTCAGTATTGGCTCTCGGATAAAGACAGATTCATTTAGTCATTTGATTAATTTACTGTAAAAGCTCTCTTAAGCCCCCCTCTTAAAGTCATTTTTATAAGCTCCTCCTCCCTTCTTTGGGGCATCAGATTTTGCAATTAGACCCTCCTAATCTCTATTAAGCCACCCACTTCATCGCCAGTTGGTGTATTTTTATGTATTAAGGCTAGGAAAAGTTGGCCGGTCTTTCTTGATAAGAATTAGGTTAACAGTGTTTGAGAATTGTGCAAAAGTTATTTTAAGGTTACGTGTTTAAAGATTTGAAATAAGCGCCCCCCTCTCTATCAAGCCCCCCGTTCATGAGGTCGACTGAAATTAAATAAGCTCCCTCCCCCTGGGGGCCTGAGCTTTTACGGTACAGAGTGTCATAGCATCCTGAACTTTCTGCCGTTTTTCACCCTCCCCTCCCGGCCTCTCTTTTGATTTCTATTACTTGTAGCTTTTTATTTTATTGGGCTTGGCTTCTTCGCGTGATCGCTACCACCACGCAAAATGTTTTTGAAAAATTACGCATCACTGCCCTGCACGATTCATGGCAAAGGTAAACTTTTAAATTATTATACGTTACTGCACTGATACGATTTTAATAATTCAGATTCTAGAGTTTAAAATATTAAACCACTCATACAGTTTAGAGGCAAGTTAGATGAGTTCATTGTATGATTTTCATTTTTTTTATTCAAGTTATCCTGTATAGTTGACGTATTCAGGAAACTCTTTTTAGTTTCTTTGTTTTATACTATATTCATTGCGTGCCATTCTGAAAACCGCTTTGTCGATTGACTGCACACTGATTAAGAATTATTGCCTAAGTACATACATGTATATTTTGCAGTGGGTATAAAACCTTATCTTTATTCTTTCTGGAAACCAATGTTTAATGTTTCCTTTGTCGTTTTTTCTTTGTGTTAAATTAACAATTCATCTAGACATCCAATATAAGTGGATGTTGTTTTGTCTTGGATTAAGTTTAAATGAAAATTGATGAGGCTAATAGTACCTGTCACACACAAAGCTGAGCAAAATTTGCATAGAAATAACATGTTAAATGTGTCGATATTTTTGCCATGTTTGTAAAAATGAATATCACAGAGCAAAAAATAGGTGTTGCGTAAATATTGGCGACGTACCGTTCACACGCAATATACACTTATTGGGGTAGCACGTAAACTTTCTGATAGAAAATAGCAGGTATTTTAACCATCCTCAGCTGGAATCAAAGCAGGAGTTGTGTTTAAAATTCAATTTTTAACTTTAAGTACATGAACGCAATGCCATGCATGTAGTTACTTTTTCGTGAGCTGCGTAATAGTTTTCTAGCTTGATCAATTTAATAAATTGAAAATTTTAAAAATACACTTTAATATTTTATACCTTTAATAGAAGACTCGAGATATAGGCGTAAGGCGTTCATAGTGGCGAACGCCGATCATTTTCTCTTGCACACATTGCTAAGAATTGTTTGCAACTGCTTATAAGTAAAGTATTTTCTCAGCTACTCGGGGAAAGTTAGTTTGGTATTGTGGTATTGGTATATTGTTCAAGGATGCTTCACTCGTTGCTTGTTTCTAAGTGCAAAAAAGACGCGAGAAAAATGCCCAGAAGCATAGAAGCTTTAATTACGACAGTCCGCTAAGTACTTGCGATTATTGTCTCTGTCATTATTTCATATCAGTTGTATCATCTGGAACGGTGACAGAGAGTCGACCACATTACACTGGCCACTTATTTTTTTCTATCTTTGATATGCAAAACCGCTAAACACTTCATTCAAATTACGTATTCGTGACCTAAAGCGAAACGCTTGACGAATTGAGGCACAATATTTACATATTTATTATGATGCTTTGAAATGGCCGCCACAGCGAGACTAAACGATTTTCTCTGTAACCTCAAAGGCAAGTTCACTTGCTACCACTGCAAGGGGTATTTGAACAATCCTAAAACGCTACCATGTCTGCACAGCTTCTGCAGCGGCTGCCTTCGACGGCTAGAAATGGAAAACCTTGGAGGAGAACGGCCCAGTTGTCCGTTATGTAAAGCTACAATCGAGCTACCCGAAGGTGTAAATATTGAAAACCTCCCTTCGCCGCTCTACCTGAGTCGGTTGCAAGAGATGATTAGGATACGAAATAACAACCCTGAGTTAGCATGCGGAAGCTGTGATCGAAGATCGCCCGCAGTTTCTTATTGCTTCGATTGCAAATGTCTTGTGTGTGTGAGCTGTGTCGAGGTGCACGCGCGGATAAAAGTGATGAAAGCTCATCGCATAGCAGAGTTGAAAGATTTCTCTTCGAAGGATCTCCCCTTGTTGATCCAATCGCCTTTGTCTTGCAGCCAAGAAGGACACAAGACGGAGGCACTGGATCACTTCTGCAAGGACTGCGAGAGGCAAGTCTGCGAGAAATGTGCTAATCACTCGCACAACGGCCATAATGTAGTGGCGATCAGCCAAGCGAGCAAAGAAAGCAAGAAACGTATACTGCATGCCATGGATAGTTTGCAAGACAAAATGTTGTCATACCGCGAAGAAATCAAGCGCGTCGATCAGAGCTACAGGACCGTGGAACGGAGAGTCATCATAGCGCGACAAGAGGTGCTGAAAAAAATCGAAAATCTGATCGGTTTTCTGAGGAAACACGGCGATACAATGCTTGCCGAGCTGGAGGGCATTTACAGAGATCAACAGCTTTCCATAATTAAACAGCGAAAGGAGCTTGAGCTACAATTAAGTCAAATGCAGAAAACTCACGAGTACGCTAAAGACGTCCTGGAGAGGGACATTGGAGGGGAGATTTTAGACATGGAACGGCCGGTAAAAAGACGCTTTCAGCAGCTCATTTCCGTGAAACCCAAGCCAGTGCCACACTCACAGAAAAGCATCAATGTGGATTATATTCCAGATCAAAATGTTCTGAGAATTCTAAAGCAATCGGAGCTCGGGCGAATCTTTGTGAGCCACACCGACCCAGCAAATTGTACCGCCGAGGGCGAGCACATGAATCAACATCTTACCGGAACAGGGGAACGAATTGAATTCACAATTCACACTAAAGACTCCGATCAGAATCCGAGTTACTCCGATAACGATCGCTTGACGGTGTGTATTCAGTCCAAACAAGGTACGGTGATTCCGACGAGAATCGAAGACAAGAGAGACGGAAGTTACGTAGTGAGTTACACGCCGCTGAAGACGGGCGTTTACCAGATCGACGCCCGGGTTCGGGGCGAGCCAATCAAAGGAAATCCGTTTAAAGTTCACGTGACCACAAGGGCAGAGTACCTAAAAGCTAGCCGGATGAATCTGGAAAACGTCGCCAAACCTCAGGAATACAAGCCACTCATGTCATTTGGTCAGACGCCTGGCCAAGACAATCTACAGCTCAAACGGCCTTGTGGGATAGCAACCTGTTCCTCGGGCGAAGTTGCCGTTGCCGATTCGTGGAATCGTCGGATTTTGATCTTTAATCACAGCGGCAAATATGTCACGCAATTCGAAGGCAGCCATAACATGACAAACCCGGTTGGTGTCGCTTTTGACTCCGAGGGTAACATTGTGGTATCCGACAGCGACAATCAGATGGTACACGTGATAGATCGATGTGGCGTGACCATCAAGACGTTTGGCGGCGACGTGCTTGATTGCCCGTGGGGTGTTTGCGTTACGCCTGAAGGCAAAATCACGGTGTGTGACTGGGGGAGCGCCTCCGTGAAAGAATTTTCACAGCAAGGAAAACTGATGAAAGAATTCGGCAGTCGCTGGTCCGCCAAACCTTATTACATCATTTATCACAACAGCAAGTACTTCGTTACATTCGATACGCATTGGGTTGAAGTATTCAGCAGCGACGGTGAATTCTTGTACAAGATTGGCGAAAAGGGTTCCGGTGAAGGGCAGTTAAGGGACCCAAGAGGAATGACTATCGACAGTAAAGACAATCTTGTTGTGTGTGACAGTGGAAACCACCGGCTTCACATGTTTACCACGGATGGAAGAGCGTTTTCTGTCGGAAATCAGGGTAAAGAGTCTGGACATTTTGATAAACCTCAAGATGTCGTTGTCACATCTGACGGCAAATTGTTTGTGACCGATTATTGCAACAATCGTGTGCAGGTACTTCAAAAGAACGCCAGTACATTGTCATTAAAACTTGCCGAGTAGGCGTTCCAGTAACAATTCCAGAATGACAGACGTTCTTTTCTGGCGAGCACTCAAGCCTTTTTTTGCCTATAAGCGTGGCCATGCTCACGACTTTAGATGACCTAATTTAGCTACTAGACGTGGCGTATTTTGTCATCAAACAGAATCGGTATTTATCGCTTACTTTGAGCGCCAAAAGTCACGTAACGGCTTGTCAAATGACAGAACATGTCACGTTTGATACCCAGTTAGGTCATCTTTTTTCGTAATGTGGCCATGTCTGGATGAAAATGACGATAGTTAATGGCGTACCATAGCATACAGATTCTAATGATAGTGCGCATAAGCAAAACCCAGAAATTGAAAGATTGCTACAGCTGAGTATAGGTGGACAAAAAGCAATATGCACAATTTTTAGTTCTTTGTTTTGAGCTTTAATAATGTTGAAAATGAATGCAGATTTTTGCATTCTTTTTAAGCGGACAGTCTCTTGAATGCTTTGAGCGCCTTTCATAAGATTAAAATTTTATTGTAGCTAATTGTACGTGACGACCAAAGTTTCCAGTTAATTACCCGATTTTCGCTTTCCGCATTCCCTGACTCTTTGATACAATGCCCATGGAGAAACCACATGTGAAATGCAAATTGTAAAAAAAAAAGAAACTTTAATTTGTTCCCGGGGGCTTACTCATTTACGTTTCGTATGGGGAGGCTCCGCCAAGAGGTTACGCTCCCTTGCGCTTACCAGCCTTTGCCGAAATCAGGATACGTCTTCCATACACCTTGCACCTCATTCAACAACAGATTATTGCGCAATTTTCGTCGCTCGAAGGCTCCGAGCCTTCGTATATTTTTCCGTTGTGATTTCTGCCAAAATTTTGGAACATTTTTAGTAATTAGACTTAGCTTATTAGCTAAGTAGCTTTAATCTTTTTTTTATTGTAACCACACGCCCCTTGTGGAAATCAGCTTTTAGTATTATGTCAGTTGACGGGGCAAGCGTGTTTAGATAAAGTTTTACCTACCTACCTAGCTGCTACCTCTTTTAGTTAAACGTATTAAACGTGTATTTCGGCGACCCTTTATTAACATGCTAAAACAGTAAATGTCCTTACCCTTTCAGATACTGGAGGCCTAAAATAGGGACCCCTTTCAGGCGGACCCTCCCCCTATAGCCCACTCTAGGAATTATTTCCCCGGCCTTCATTCATATGTTAGTGTGGGATTTACAAAAACGGAGTTCGTATTTTGAGCGAAATTTAAATCAAACAACCAAACAAAAGCGGCTCAATCAAACAAAAGCGGCTTAAAGCGACGCCGATCAAACAAAAGCAGCTTAAAGGACAATTTATAATAGAAACTGTTACGAGCCTCCTCTAAGGGGTTATATCACTTATTTTTAATGAAAGTTAAAACAGAAAAATACATACCGCAAAATTCCAATGATAAGCACCCCCCGAAAATAAGCCCTCCCGAATATGAGCCCGCGAAATCTCATTCGCAAAAAGCCCACCGAGAATAAGCTTCCCCCCCCCGAATATAAACCCATGGGCTTATATTTAGTTTACATCCCAAGACGATTACGCCGTAACTGATCTTCTGATTGTAAGTCCCCACAAAAACTACCGTATTATTCTAACTATGTAAATAGCAATGTGAATGCTGTATGTACAACAACGAGCTTATTTACCACAAAAAGGTGGCGTACTAAAACAACAAGCAAACTCTATTTTTTGAAACGAGATATTTTAAAGTTTGATCGTAAGATCACTGTTGTTGTCGTATTTAGGAACATACATATTATGTTATGTTATGTTATGTTATGTTATGTTATGTTATGTTAAGTTATGTTATGTTATGTTATGTTATGTTATGTTATGTTACAGCTATTATTTGCAAAAAAGTTCAATTCCTCAATCTTGTACCGCCATACTCTTTCTGTGCAGCATTTTCGGGTGCAAAATTCCTCATTTTTCATGCACAAAATCCCTTCCAAATATAAGTCGAACCAATTTTGAAAATATAATCCTAGTGCTTATTATCGGAATTTTACGGTATTGGAATCAAAGAAAACCCAAAACTAATGGTTCAATTTTTTTCCAAAATTACTCTGACTACTGTTTTTTTGCAAACTATAAATAAATGAACATTGGCCAGGATGGAAATGGATAAATTCTACCGTTGTGTCTTGGAAAATTCTCGAAATACTGATTATGGTTTGTTGATATCTTTCTTTTGGTGTGGTAATTAGGTTTAGTTTCAGAACACGTTTAACCCCAAAACGTAAAAATCTTCATGACGGTGCCCCTTGAAATAAAAACAGGGCTAGGAGCTGTTGTTGTTTAAGGACGGTGCCTCAACTATGGTTGTTTAATTATACGTGGTTACCCACAGTTTTCCTGGAGTCCAATCGCCCTTGCTAAGATAGGCTTTTTAGTCAGGTACACAGGAGCCCAAAATGTGACACCCACGGGCATTTTTGACTGTTTTTTTGGCAACATAGCTATTTTTACTAACTCGAGTACGCTGATTTCGAAAATTATTGTTGCCAAGCTCAATTCTTGTGTTAAGATGGTGTTTTGGGGCATTTAATTATGACGTCATTGTCCAAATAAGGAGTTTTCTTTCCTTTAGCAATTTTAAGTTTAATAGATCCAGAAATTCTCTCAATGACATCATGACATCACCGTTGTTACACTTGGAGATAAAACGTTATTGTTCGTCTTGTATATTGCTGAATCTAAGCCATTTCACAATGTACTTTGTCTGTCACGGGCTCATGATGGTGACTTTGGTAGAATTCATGTCAAGTTAACGAAATCAAATTAACAGGACGTTGCTTCTTACTCTTAGGTTTAAATCTGTCTGTAATATTGTTAATCATTATTGTAAATATTACTAATAAATCTACTAAACTCTTTCAAAAACACTGAACTAATATACCGTACCCGCTCTTCTTCTTCTCTGTCTGCAGACAGCAGCCTCCGTTCCACGAATCTTTGAAGCTGGGTCTGTCCCAAAGAACGAGCTTGGACGAGAGACTGTTCAATTTCTGGAGTCGCAAGATCTTTTGTGGCAATGTTCTGCTGCAGTGTCCCATTTGCCTGTGACGAGAACATCCCAAAGTTTTGTTGTGTAGAATGTAGAGCATTCTCAGCTTCATTATCTTGCTTCTCTCTCTCCTTAGCACTCTCTTTGTGGATCAAGATGTCGTAGCTATCTTGCTGCTCTGTCTCTCCTTAGCACTCTCTTTGTCGATCAAGCTGTCGTCGTGGTGTATGTCAAACATCGCTGATGTTTGCGCAGCAATGTGGTAACGCAGGTTGTGGGATAAAGCCCATCTGCTAACCGCTGAAGGTGTCTTTGTGATACCAGCAATGCCGCCACCCTTCTTTCCAGTCGCACTCCGCTTCTAATTCTGGCGTTTGCACATTCGAATTTATTATTGTTTTTAATCTTCAAAACAATAAAAAATTCCAACGGGCAAATGCGACAGCAATACGCATACGCTTCAAATAAATCCATCCTCTGTCTTTTCATTAATTTTCACCTTTGAATTAGCCGTAAACAATTTTTACCTTACCTTAATTAAGGTAGGCACGGGGAGGTTTTCCAATTGCCAAGAACTCGTGCTATTGACGATATTGAAAGGGTTGCATGTTTTCAATTGCAACTTTTATTAAAACAAGAATCACATTCGACTTAAAAAAAAAGGCAAAGTTATGTCCGTGATAAGGTGAATTTTATATGAGAGGGCGTGGTCAATTGTCACGCGAAGGATCCATATTCATAGAAACAGCGCAAAAACTGTCAGAAATTCTTAGAATCATCTTTTCAGTACACTAATAACGCTTTGAGAGAATTTCTGGATCTAATTGTCCTAAATTGGACAATGACGTCATAATTAAATGCCCCAAAACACCATCTTAACACAAGAATTGAGCTTGGCAACGATGGTTTTCGAAATCAGCGTACTCGAGTTAGTAAAATAGCTAAGTTACCAAAAATCAGACAAAAATGCCCGTGGGTGTCACATTTTGGGCTTCTGTGTACCTGACTTTTTCCTGCATAGCCACGAACTGTGCAACAATACATCATTCCCCTGTATTAGCGTCTTACTCTAAAGGCAGTTGAACGCCGCCCTCGCGCCCAGTGCACGAGGGCGGCGTTCTCTACTCGTCTTGTTAAAAAAAACACAAGACAAAAAAAAAACAAAACAAAACAAAAAAACAAAACAAAACAAAACAAAAAATCAGGTAACGTGACTGGTATATTTTTCCCTTGCGGGTTTTCATTTGCGGTTACAGCCAGCGGGTCTATATTGGTGCTCACTGTAATCCGCAATAAACAGTAGAAAAGAGTATCGTATTTGAAATGAAGTTGTGACCATCGAGTTGTAATTGCAATTTAGGCTATTGCAGCTTTCGCAATATTGCTTGAATTGCGATTACAACTGCGATGGTCACAACTTCATTTCATTTCATTCTAAGTAACGTCTTCCTTAAACTTCTATTCTCTTAGTTTTCAATCTGCTCTGGAAACCTGGATTGCTCTGTGAGGAATGGGACATAAGAGCGAGAGGGGGGACACGTAAGGCCTTCTTAAGCCCTCAGAAATATTGCACTCCCTTAGCCACCTTCAGGCCCCACTTAGATGATGTACAAGTATTAAAACCGAAGACTAATTCAAAGAGTTTGCAAAGGCAGGGACAAGCGGTTTAAAACTGATCTTAACTTTCATTACGTTACCATTTCACCAGTGACTGTCACTGAATGTAGATTCTGCAGAAAGCGCGAAAAAGCTGTTCATGTGGGGGGCTAGGTTTAACAATTATTTCTCCACAACTTATGTCATGAATCCAATACCAATACCAATAACCCAATATCGTAATGTACAAGTCAGTGGCTCAGTTTCCACTCCAACACGTGACTTTAGTGTCCATGACCGTGGTCCTTGTAAGTTGAAACCTTGAATCAAACAATTTTTGTCGATGCTAGTCGGAGGAAACAGTCTCATGGTCGAAAAACCTGCCATCCACGTCTTCTTATTTCCGTTGTGCACGGCTGTGTAAAGTGGCTCCGCTGTGTTGTTCACCAGTATAACTGTTTTTTTACCTTGGCGGTGAGGTGATGATGACGGAAAACGCAACATAACGCAAATCTTGGTGAATTAACTGAGTCAGTATCCGGGATTTTGGGATTCTTGTTCGCGGTCTCCTGCCAAAGAGGTTTTACTGGTCCATTAGGGGGAGAAGTAAGAGAACCTGTCGTAGAGGTGAGACATTGGCTTTAGTAAGTCAGTGAGACATAACTATCGATTTCAGATGTCTGTTGACAAGGAATTTCTCAGCCCTCTTCACGGCGGACCATTGATTTCCGACTACACGGTTTGAAAAAGATGATCACGTTATCTCAAGTTATTAATTGACTGCAAGTATGTTGATGCAAGATCGGCAACGCTCAATTCAACGTCTGATTAATGCATGGGTCAACGAAAACCCTGACACCCCTCACCCCGGGATAAGGCGGGGAATTGGAAAAACCTTGGTCAAATCTCGAATAATACCCCTACCCCTGGGGGATGCCTCCTTAAGTCAAAACATTACCTAATAGCCTCACCCCCAGGGTCCGACATCTGTAGAGTTGAGTCACTAGCCACCAGGCACCCGGGCAAGTGAGCTTCAAAAATCTACTAGCCCACAGCACATTTCAGTCACCCAGGCTCTTTGCCAATGTCTTTCTTCACCCATATCATCTTGACCTTGGCAGTAGAGCTAAAGACTGTGAAGGATCTTAATAGTTTTAATAGCTAAGCAACTGTTGGGTTTTTCCTGCAAGCTTTAAGCCCATTATTGCAAGGAACAAAAAAGCCTTATATTTATCTCACCGAACGAGTGGAACGTTACGGAAACGATTACGAGTGTTAGGTAAAACAGGTCCGAAATTCGTAGCTTAGCTGTCGAAATGTTTAAATTTTAACAAACCTTGTAACTTTTAGGATACTTTTGGAGGCTTTTTGTGCCAAGTAAAAGACGAAAGAGGTGAATGTAAATGCCAACGACGTTGCAAAACCCCCGCTACCTTGCCTGAACTTAGTAATAAAATGTGGAGGTTGTGTGGTTACCAAGTCAAGTACTTGCAGTGAAACACTCGCCATCGATGTGCAAAAGACTGAGTGAAATACATGATGGTTTTGCGCTTGTTTTGTTTTAGAACAGCTCCCAGCAAGAATGATAACAACTTCACAATGCAGTTCCAAATCCCCACCTATGCCCCACCCCCAGAGTGCAGCTAAATTTACTAAACACTTTTAGCTTGCTTTTAATAAGCTTGTGATCAAGTGATCTGTTGTTTCAAACCGCGGAGTAAAATGAACGGACCGTGAAGCGAGCTAAAAGAATCCCTTGTCGCTGGACGTCTGAGATCGAGGAAAATTTTTATGCTACTGTTGTAAGAGCAAAGACGGGATTGAAATAGAGTGGTAAAGTGTGATGTCATCGTTTTTTTCGAATTTCTTTTTTAGTCCTGTAAAGCTATTTTGAAGACTTGAATCGAGTTTTTCAGTATATGAATGACGAATTACACCATGTATTACCCTTAATCGTCCTATTGTCTATAAAAATGCGATTGTTATGAAAATTGGGAACTTCGCAACAAATTTTGAATTAAAATTTTGAATTATCCGTTCAAACTAATCGGAAAATTTAAGCTCGATTCAAACCTTCGAAATACTGGTAATCAGTGTGTAGGTATAAGGTATGATTATATATCAAGATTTTGCGGTCTACGAATGCATCTTACTTTTGAATAAGATTATTATTATTATTATTATTATTATTATTATTATTATTATTATTATTGTTATTATTATTTCAAAAAATACCTTTGATACACCTTGTCTCCCATGTGACATTACCGACTGTTGTATTGCACAAACCAGTAGTGCTTGAGCTGCAATCTAAAGAAATGATATATTTTCATATACCACCCATCGCGAAGTCTTTTCGCAGCTTAACAACACATCTGAATGCTAGTTATTTTCAATAATATAAAGCATTTGATTTCAGATACTAAACTGATGACTGCTTTATCATTGTTCAATATTAGAGGGCTGATTAAATGAACCTACCTGTTTTTTCGCTGAATCTCAAACAGGATTTGACTTCCCTTCTTTGTCCTATTGAGCGAAACCATAGGAAATAAATAGTTTTTACCTTCACAACAAGGTTTAATATATAAACTTCTTCATTTATCATTTATGCGGATGTCACTCATTCGTTCAGCTCGTTATTATTACCCAATCACCCGTTAAGGGGGTGGCGCGGCGGACTTTGAGAAGCATCCCATCCAGGCAGGAGAAGTAGTACTTCTGGTTACTACTTCATGTTATAGAAACCATGTGGCCACCTAGGCCCGAAGTTCAGTTGCTAACTACCTTATTATAGGAAATTAACGCTTGTGTTAATTTAGGTATTTGAAATAATGCCTCTTAAATTAACTCGAATTGAAGGGAAAATTACTCCCAACTGGAACAAATTTATTTCGTGACTGAATGTAAAAATCATGAACAAAACAGATCTACAGGTGTTTGAAGCAATTTCTTTACTGACAATGTAGCAAAGCTATTGTTTGGTGGGTGTCAAGAATGTCCGGAGTGGAACCAGAATTTGGGATTAAAATGATGGAAATTAAGGTCGCGGAAATTAACGCTCCACTTAATTCTAAAGCAACGCGGAAATTTATGTTCACAGAAATTAACGCGACTTAAATTAACGCGACTTTCTACAATTCGCGTTCATTTCATGGAGCGTTCATTTCCTATAATAAGGTAATTGTTTCCTGCTTACCGGCTATGACGCCTGCGTTGTCTTTGGTTTTTTTATCATCTGACTGTGGTTTACTGTGCTGTGGAATAATGACTTATGTAGGCGTAATAAAACAAAGGAAAACTTAGCAGATATATTCAATTCTTGAACCCAGAAAATGCTACTACCAGCATTGTGACAAAGGGCGTAAAATTTTGCTAATCCTCGAAAGTAGCGCCATTGTTGAAGGACATTTCTTGCGGTTTTGTCCTTAATTAAACAAAGTACCAGAGACTCTCCTCTGTATTTTTTCTTGTTCTTTCAGGAAGAACTCAAAATCTTTTACAGAAAGTCAATTACCTTATACTAGCCACAGTCAATAGCATTTCGGCAACTCAATATCATTTATGTGAGCTTAGCAAATGTGGGGATGCTCATGGTATTGCTTTTCACACCTCTACATATCATATTTGTAAGGTGATATGCTAAGAACAGGTGCCGAACAGCTATACGACTTACTATACGATCCCAAAGACTGCCACATTTCCCAAATTGGGTGCAATATACCTTTAAATGAAAAATGTCTTGTAAAAGTTTTTGTTCTGTTCGCAAACTTCAAGATCTAGAGGCAAGTTTTATGTCTCCAATTTACTCGTCACCGCCATTAAACAAATTATCGAATAATAATTTCTTTGGTTACCTTTGTCTCAAGGTTACTCAACTGCATACAAAAGAGACTTCAACAACACCAAAATCTTGCTGAAGAAGGGTAAACCAGTCAGCTTCGCGTCTTATCTGAGTCACACTCGAATGAACGTGTCAAAAGACCTAATGTTATTAAGACGGAATCCATCAGGAAATTGAGTAATCATTGGACAAAAACCTTGTACCAGAATAGTTTAAAGTTTATCGCATTCTTTTTTACACTTTCTAAGAGCTATAGACGTAATTAGTTATCTGTAATAACACCAAAGGCATTTTCTCATGGGAGCCCGTGAAATTAAATTTCAAATTTCACAGGAATTGTGTAAACACGCGTAAAATAGGTAAATTTTGATGCATAAGATTTCATTTTGTGAAATTTGAAATTTATCTTCTCGGGCTCCCATTAGAAATTGTCTTTGGGGTTATTACAGATAACAAATTACATCCATAGCTCTTAAAAAATGTAAAAAAGAATGCGATATGCTTTAAATTATTCTCGTTCAAGGTTTTTGTCCACTGAAAATTAAAATTACTCAATTTCTTAATGGATTCCGTCTTAAGTTCTTGTTACAATGACACGCAGTTTTGAAAAAGACTAGTTTAAACGCTGATTTTGGCTGGCGCGCGACGTTAGCATAAGCACAAACAGAAGGGGGAAAATAAGCGGTCTTCCTTAGCTTATGTTTATGTTTAAAAATGTTTATGCTTGTTCTTGAGGTGACGGCTATGCTAAGGCCACTAGTGAAAACCAGCCATAAAAGCCAACCAAAACATGTTGTAATGGTGTTAAGTAAACAGCCTTTTAATTTTCAGTAGAATTTGCCTCGGTAGCCTTCCATCGATCTGTATTTCAACGCTTTCAGCAATTTCATTGCGGCCATTATGTTGTCCAACAGTACATTCGCTACACAACGTTCGCCCATAGTAAGGTTATAATAAGGTTAACCCAACTGACGTCTTATAAAGTATCAGAGTTAAAATTTTGAAAACCATGCCTGGTGAAAGCGAACAGAACCACAGAAAACGTACTGCATAGTAACTTCTATTTTTAATTTGGTCGCACCTAAAAGCTTGAACTGCGTAATATAGTAGATCCGAAAGTCCTAGTACAAAATTGTTGTTATTTTATCGACCCCTCTCTTTTTAAATGACCTGCGTTGTAGTCGCTGTAAGTTTTCGAACACTGGTATTCTAAATTTACCGTCTACAGGAACAGTGTGGCTAGACTTGCACCAAGTCGACCTCTCATAAGTCCCTCGATCATCGATCGCTCGTCGAACGAGCGACGAAGTCGCGAGAGGTCGACTTGTTTCGCCTGAGTGGATTTGAATCATATTATAAATTCACGGGCGAAAAAATGATTGACATATGCTGCCTTGGGAGTGGTGTCAAATATCAGACACGTTACGTCATGCAAAACTGTCACTCTCCTATTGGTCAATTGTCATGATGTCACCGGTGGAATTTCCGACCGGTGAATTTGGCGCCAAACAGGTATGAAAAGTCCTTTAAAATGGCCAACCAACCAGAAAAAAAAATTTAAAGGACTTTGAGAAAGTCTACAGTGTGGCAGGCCATACATTGAGTGACTGGGGGTTTCCTCATACTTCGAGGTAGAACGCGTACACTGATAAACAGCAAACTCTTCAAATCATTTCTGTCTGAAAGAGCGTTTTATTTTCAATTGGTTGATTGCTTTATACCTGGAGAGAACCCTTTTTGTCCCCCTAAAAAAATGTAATTGCGCTTACCTTTTGGAAAAGTACCCTTCCGAACTTGGTTCCTTTGGCGTCTTGGCAGTAATCCTTCAAATTTTCTTTGGCTTTACCAAAGGAGCACTTCTTTGAAGCACCGTGAAACAGTGCGTAGTTACACTCGTCAGATAAGGAACACGCAGTAGTACACTTAAATACATCATGAACAGTAGCGGTACGGAGGTCTGGTGTTTCATAAAAATCGTCTTGAGAAATAATTTGGAAGTATGAGGAACGAAACCTTTGTTTCTGAACGCAACAAACACTCGCCAAGAAAAACATAAGAACATAAATGCACGTAAGTATGGATAATTTCATTATGGAGACTCAGGGATACTTGCAGGCTCCATCAAAGTGGTTTGAGATAAGTGGGTTGTGTTTGCTTGATATTTTTAATGAAACAAACGTTTGTTAAATAAATTTAACTCGAGCGCGGAGCTGCCAAGCAGTTGTGTTTAATGGTGACACCCATTGCGCAAAACCCTGTTTGCAAATGTTTGTCCCTAATTACAGATATTTACAGGGCAGCCAAGTCCTTATAAAAGGCAAATGTGAAATTTTTAAGGAGGAGTTACACGTGGATTTACTTTTTGAAATAAGATACGATGTCAGTTGGAATAATGAGGGATAAAAATTGTTGAGGTGATTCCATTCAATTGCATTGCGCATCCTTTCTGCGCATCATTTATTGCGTGATTAGAGCGCGCATGAGCGCGCGCGCGTTCGGAACTGATAGGTTTTCTATGGAAGCTGAGCTTTTCAGAGAAATAGATGGTCGTTTTCTCCCAAACGAACTCGGTGACCCCACTTTTTTATTCCATTTATCTAAGGAAAATACGACTCTACATGATATATTCAAATTTGAAGAATTTTTCATTATTCAATTTTGAAATATTCCGGTTGATTCACTGTTACGGTCAGATTTTAGGCGTTTCACTGGAACCGTGTAGACACTCGATTTGCCTATTATTTCAAATTAGTTTCATTGTTATGGCAATTTTAAGACGTTTTACTGTAACATTGTACTTCTATCATAAGAATAATGCTTATACTTCATTGCCAGTTATAACTTTGTTGAAGTAATGGGTGTCTCTAGTACAAGGATAGGATTTTTTAATATTGCTGTCTAAAGATAGCAAACTACTTATATACTACAGCCCCGTAGCGTGAAATCAGGCTCGATGACCCCCTCTTTTGTTTTATTTTTTTAATGTACTAGGTGTAATTAGTAACTCTGCAAAGTTTCAACAAATTCTCATTACAACTTCTTTTCCGATGGAATCACCTTAACTCACTGTTGCGTCTGGTAGTAAAATAATTGCGGATATTTCCGTCGACATTTTGTCTCTGGCAGTAAAATGTCGGCGGTTTTCCGTTTTAGAATGCCGCATTGTTGTACAGTCTATAATTGAACTAGCCAATCAGAGATAAAGCTCTGAAGGAAAAAAAAGTATACATTACTTGCGTGCGAAGGAAAGGCTCGAAGACGATTGATTTTGAAATTACTTCTTTTTGGTGCGAGCTAATGCTTAGCGCGTGCATAAAGAACAGCGAAAGATTTTAGGGAGCCTGCGAGCAAGCTCTCCGGGGTGATCTGGCGGCGGGGCGGGAAAAGGAAGGGGACCTTGCAACTACGTCTCAGGAATTTGAATTTCTGCATCGAAAAAGTCGATGCAAAATGCTGATTGGTAGAGATTTAATTTGGTAACGACGACATCAATCTTCACGCGCAGACGACAAAAGTAAACGCCGAATGCAACGTAAACTACGAAGCTAAAATTTTCAGAATCGAAATTTCCTTCGCCAAACTTGCCGTCAAAAGCTAAACTTTTGAATGTAACTTATACTAGAAATCGAAGGTTATGTTAGAAAGAGAATTAGAGTAAAATAGTAAGCTTTTTTCCTGGGATTAATTTTAATTCATAGTGCACTGAATTTTGCATACTGCGAGGCTCAAAATAAACTGCTCGAGCGATGTGGGAAGAAATCGAACCTTTCTTTCGCGCACTTTATCCTTCGATTAAAATTGAAATAGTAAAAGAGGCTCATATTGAAAGTCAATGACAATTGCAAAAGAATTTGTAAGAAATAGCGAACATAATCCGAAATTTAGTTTCAGTTCAAAAGCGCATCAAATTTGCATAACGCGTGAAATCTGACCTTCTTTCACGTGTTTTAAACATGTATGTTACATTGAATCTCGTTTCTGGTTTGCGCTGATTGGCCAAAATCTGACACCTCAGAGAACGGGGAGCCACTGCTGCACTGGAGGCGGAATTCAAATTCCTGAGACGTAATTGCAAGCTCTGCTTTCTTTTCCCGCCCCGCCGCCAGATCGCCCCGGAGAGCTTGCTCGCAGGCTAAGCCTGTTAAAGAAGGACGAAATCCCAAGAAGGAAAGCCCGAGTGACATCTGCTGGTTGTGCTGGCAATTATGATGGATTGTAAGATAAGCCCAAGATGGTGTTACCATGTTCTGAAAGAATAATGTTTTGGAAGGAAAACATCTCAGTTGCGGCAGTTCGATGCCAAACGCCTTCGGCCCTTGTTTGAAGTGAAAGACTGATCGTGTTTTCTCTATGTTTTCTAATCCGTTTTTAGAGACGAGAGTAAAAGTAGGACGGGTTTAATTTAATACAAAGACTGTGAAACAGGAGAGTATTTTTATTACTTTTTTTTTCAAGTAAATACCACTGATAGAAATCTAAGTTACTTCGCTTCCAAATGAGGTAAAAGCTAAGAAAGTCCTAAAAGAGCACATGGTTTCAAGAAGTTGAAAAAATTAAATGAAACCGAAATCTTGTGAGACTGATAACTGACTCGAGAACCATAAATAGTTAATAAATTCCTCGTTTTCTCGAGGCGTGAGCTTGGGCTGCCTGTACGTATCTCCTTATTCAACATGGATGCAAGAGTAGAATAATTATTAAATATATAATTACTAAGAATAAGGAATCCTGGTATTTCGGCCTGTACCTGTGTGTTTTCGCACTATATCCCCTATCACAACGTGTCTATGAGGTGTCTGTTGAAGGCATCTTCAGGGCCGAGGGATTCTTTACCACAGAAAGAAGGCTACTATATGTATGTGTAAGAGGGAGAAGATTATTTTGTCATAAGTTTAATTTTTCTTACATCACTCTTGGAAAATGTTGAAAGAAACTGTTTTAAAAATGACCTAACTTCTATTCGGAATGCGGACTAGTACACAAGCCACGTAGGCATATCTTCTCTAATTGACAGTCATCTTTAAGTGAAACTGTAGCGTTTCGGCTGATTTAGGGTGAGAAATAAACGGTGGAACGTTTGTACATTTGCTTCGTGATCTCGGTGTTTCTGTGGATAGGGGCCACTATCTCGCGAAATGAAATCGTACAATAGTATTCTTCAGAACTTACTTCGTTCATGAAATGAAATCGAGGACAAATTCCAATTAGTTCGACAAGGCAATGACACGGAGTTTCAAACATTTACAATGGCCATTCACCAGTCTCTGTTACTGAACGTAGATTCTACAGAACGCTGGGTAACGTTTTACTGTTGGGTCGCTAGATGGGTCAATAGTTATTTCTCCACAACTCATTTCAGGAGCGCCAAGGTACCCAATGCCAACACCACGCACCAGATATGGAAAGTCACACTTCGCTGTCTGAGATTCCACCCCAACGCGTGACTTGATCATATACGGGAATGGCCCTGGCGAGTTGAAACGTTGAATCAAACAACTTTTGTTGATACTGGATGGGGTCCAGGGAAACAGTTCAATAGTGGAAAAATTGGTTATCAACATCTCCTCAACTCCCTCATGTAGGGCTGAGTAAAGAGACTCTGTTGTGTGGTTCACCAGCATAACAGCAGTTTGGTCATGAGACGGAAAATGCAGCATAATGCAGATCTTGGTGAAAGAACTGAGCCAGTATCCCGGATTTTTGGATTCCTGTCCTTGGTTTCCTGTTCTGTAAGAGCTTTTGTTGGTCCATTCGGAAGAGTCGTAAGAGAACGTGTTCTAAGAGGTCAGACATGAGCTTTATTAGTTTAAACTTCACTTTGTAGTGTGTTTTTATTAGTTTCATCACGTGTCAGTCTGTTAGTTGTTGGTTTAAAGATTGTTGCCAGTAAATCAAACCCAAAATTCGATTGTTTTGTAGTCCGTTCGCAAAACTTGAACGTAAAATTTCTCTGCATCTCAGAAACAAGATCAGTGAAGTAAGGAACATTAGTTTGACCATCAGCTTACTTTTTCGATACCTATCGAAGCGCAAAGCACAAATTAAAACATCGTGGTTCAGGCCGCGGACGGAATGGTGAAAACATTACTGAAACAACTGGGAAAGTGATTTAGCTCATTTCCTATGGAGCTACGTCGACTGCAAGTAAAAACGACGTCAATTTTGTGCAACAATAATGTAACAGCTGAAAAAAATGTCGCCTTTCCTGGTTTTTAGTTTTGAGCTTAAACGTAAGCTTACTTTGTTCGGTACTTGTTAGGTAACCTTATTATTTGCTTGATTTTAGTACTGAATCACCATAAACGTGTAACACTTGCTATTTTAAAATGTTTTTCTTTCAATGCACTGTTTTATCTTTTGTCGTGCCTTGATATTTCGGTGTCAAAAGCCGGAAACCTACAGGCTTTTCGTAAAAATTTATTGAGCTTACTCGTGACGGTGAAAGAAATTGAAAACACACAACGCTGAAGCCCTAAAGAAGATTGATATTCTTTTTCAAAACAATCTCTTCTTCATCCTAAGAAATCATACTATGATGACTTGTGTTTCGGTGTGACCTTCAGTGTAACGAGAACATTTCAGCTCATTACATTTTGAAAGTACTGGCCTCTGAAATTGAAATTAAAAAACGCCTGGAAAAACAGTTAATCAGAGGAAGAGTGCCACAAAAATACAAGAACAGAAAATGTTATTTTCAAGGACAGCAAATGACAGTTTGAATTCAGAACAATTACCAACAAGCCCGTGGCCCACAATATTAAAAATTTATATATTGGCTCCTTACATAATTTGGTATTAAATTTCGCGCATTTATTTTCGCGCCCTCTTTTTTTCGCGAGTATTAATTTTCGCGATTTTTGTCCAAAACGCGAAAATCGCGAAATTAAGTACGCGCGAAAATTAGTAAGAATAAGATATTCCCATTTTGGTTGAAACACTTATTACACACCTTTTTGAAGATTGGTTTTCGAAATCTTGAAAAACATACCTTTGATCCATTTATTCTCATCACTTGTGTCCAAGCTGCTTCTCCACATCCAGGAATGCCGTTCATTCTACACTTTGTCTCCCACGTAACATTACCGACTGTTATATTGTAGAAACCAGTTACGCTAGAGCTGCAATTAAAAGGAATGAGTCGAACTGAGTATTCTCAAGTTAACGTTGAATATTAAACGCTATTTATTTTCAGTGACAGAGATCATTTAATGGCAGAACGACGACAGCTTTTATTTTAAAAAAGTTCCAGTTAAAAGACGTAATAAAAAAGCTTTTTATCGAACCTCAAGAGTGGAATCGTATATCATTATCAGGATTTCTTGTTCATTTCTACTTGTTTTCCCCTCTTCAGTCCATTCCATTCATGGCCATCGCGTAAATTAATGATAGGAAAACCTTACAAATACCGAAAAAAGTACAGGCCCTAGAGGACTACGCTCCGTAAATTGAATGAACCTACCTGTTTTTTCGCAGGATGTCACAACAAGACGTGTCCGTTGTTTTGTTTTCCCATTTTTGCCCTTTTGAATTAAACCATATAAACCTGTTTTTACCTCCACAACAATAACACGTTTCATTATATAAAATATACTCCATTTATCATTCATTTTAATCAGTCATCCCCTTCCTGGCATACGAAGCTTGCGCCCGCGGTGCTAGCGGCAGTGAAAACCGAGTTTTCCTACGTCATCATCCGTCATCGTAACATTGGGTACATTGGGATATGGATTACATGATGTCACTTGCTAATTGTCCAGTTTTTCCAACTCGAGCAGAGGGCAGGAAAGCAACGGGAGCGAGTTGCATAAAACTTATCGCCCGGCGAAACTTATAACGCCAGACGTTCACTCCAGCCAAAGTCACAATTTTAACGTCCGTCATTAGCTGTTACGTCCAGTGTTAGGTTTTTGCAATCATAGATAACCAACGGGGTGCATAGTGGCGAGCTGGTTATAATTATTCGATATCCAGCAAGTCGGAGTAGAACAATTGTTTTAGTAAAACCTCGACCACTATAATTGTTATAAAATCAAGACAGAAAGAAAGAAACGAGTAAGGGACAAAAAGGGATAAGAATTGGTCACATGACTGAACGAAAAAGGCGCCAAAAGTTTGCTAAGTGTGCAGCGTTTCTTTCCAAAGCTGAATGAATCAAAATGAAACTGCTCCGAACCGAAGTGAATGAAGTGGCAAAAGTTTTGGGAAAAAATCTACGAATTTTTGGCTGTGAAAATGCGGTACGTGTTTGATTTTTCTTGAAACATTGTTTTAATCATCGTTCAATTTGAAAGTGGATTGAAGCTGTACGATTTCACCATATTAGCTGCGGGAGTTGAAATGGAGCAAGATTGTAATCCGTTCGCACAAAGGCGTCATCATGTGCTTGTTTAATCGAACTGAAAACAGAATTTTAACTTGAACAGGTTATCTCTGTGCAGCTCAGAAACAGGATTACTGTATTAAGGAACGTCAGCATTCAACATCTTAGTTTGTTAAAAGCAAGACACAAAACGCATTTGTTCTCAGTTTAGGGTGGTGGACAGAATGACTGGAATGGTAAAAACAGCACTTAAACAACTGGGAAGCGATTCAACTTCTTTTACATAGCATTCGATTTGTATCAGAACATTTGGAGCCTTTGGAACAGAGAGCTACAACGAGTGCAGGTAAAACAGAGTCAACTTTGTGTGGCATAGCCAAAAAATGTCGCCCTTCCTTCTTTCTTGTTAGTTTGTTCTGTTCTTGCTTAGATTGCTTCTGTTTCGTACTGACTTGCCATGAATGTGTGACATTTTTTCTTAAATGCTTCTCTCTCATTTTACTGTGTTTTATTTTATGTCTTGTCTTGATATTTCGGAGTGGAAAGCCTTCCTGACTGATCGAACCCACCGCTTGTAATTTTTTTTTATGATCGACGTGACGATGAAAGAAATTATCAAGCTGAATTGTAAACACAACGTTAACTACTTAAAATTCTATTTCTACACAGTTTTTGTCGTATGTTGGAATTTTTGCTTAATTTAAATTCGTTACAAAGTGATTTTTCTCGTCCATTTTTCTCACCAGGTTGTTTGCTCATGTCTAAAGATGAAAAACAACAAGGGAAAAAAATAAACGCAAAAACACAATGCGGACCGCCGAGGAAACAGTAAAGTCGACTTATTTTCCTTCAAAAATAAGACTTATTCACCGACAGCGCTTTTTGCAGCATTCTTTGGAAAGCTTATTAAGGTCACCAAAAAGTACTCGTGAAACGACAGTTGCTCTATTAAAAAAACGAATGAACTCACTTCAGTTGCTCACGGCAGCCGGGGAGCGACTCGACAGAATTTGCAATCTAAATGCCGGTACGCAGTTTTCACTGATTCGCATGCCCATTGGCTGTTTAGTTCTGTCATTCATTAAACAACTTTGCTAAAATGAACAATATCGCCCATGCATCAGGGCCGTTTACTGGGAAAAGTCACCCGAAAAATGTTTTCTGAAGCTTCCAAGCACAATTATAGAGGAAAAATGGCACAACTTGTTAATTCGCCCGCGAAGTATTACTCGGGTGTTTTAAAGAACACACCCTAAACTATTTTTCGGAAGCTTTTAGAGTCTCTTTTTGGACAAAACAGCTTTAGATCGAGAACTGTTTCACCTATAGTTATTTGAATAACTTTTTCATTTCGATCTAGAGACACGTACGCTACAAAACCATGCTACCCTGAACTCACTCACTGAATCGGAGATTCTAATTTATTTTAGTCTCTAAATTAGGACAGAAATGGCATTCACTTCAAGTGAGTAACAATGCAGGGAGCTGATAAAATATTCCACAACTGAAAAAACATAGAGCTTCACACTAAGACTATAAACTTGACGACAGAGCGACTCTTCAGTTTGTTGGATAATTAAATTAGCAATCAGTCAAAACAACCCAATGTATGGTGACGAATACTAAACTGGATTGAGAAAACAACACCGACTCAGTCTAAAATAGTCACACTATCTAATTTTGGGATAAAATGTAAACTAGTTGCGAAATGAAAATTGCTCAAAAAACGAACTTAAAAGAAAAAAATCTTAAAAGACTACCCAATGACCTGCATTTTTTAAAGCTTACATCAGATCGCTTATTTACGAAATTCCTTTAATGATTAAACGTAGGAAATGGGACAACTGACTTTCACAAAACTAAAACTGCATTGAGATAAGCACTTGTTTGCCTGCATTCATCTATATAAAAGTAAATCTAACTAGAATCACTGGTGTGACATTGCTGGCAAACGAACACATTAACACGATGCTCGACTGAACAGGCGACAACATCGTGCCCGGGGTCCTTTTTTCTTATGACGTAAAAAAACTCAGTTTGCCCCGCGTACTGAGCTCTGATTGGTCAATTTCAATTTCAGTCGCGTGCACCGTATGCCAGGTTTCCACTCATTCACCAAGAAGTTCATCGGAAAGAAAAGCGGACAAAAATTACACCTAAGAAGCATAGAAGGTATTACAAGCTCGACGATTATCTAAGATAGATAGTACGTGCATTTTGAGTTGATAAAGCTGATAAGTACGATAAGGTCTCATGCAGTTACGGATCAACACCGACACATATTGCAGGGTAACCCCTGCGACGGTCCAGCATCCAATGCAGGAAGGGGGGAGGGCTGGTAGTGACACTTCTAGTTGCCTCATACTACAGAAACCGTAATTCCTGCTTACCAGATGTGACGCATGTGTTGTGTTTGTCTTTTCCTTTGTCTGAGTTTGATTTGCTGTTTTGAGGTACACTGACCTATACAGGTTTAGGAAAACAAATGAAAACAGATTTTTTTTCATTTCTTCAAATCTGACAATGCGACTATTGAGCTCCCAGTGCGTAATTTGAAGAAAAGATAATCTAATTACGATTTTTTTCCACCGCGTGATATGACATCATAGCCATTTTTCAGTTAAAAAAAGTAATAAGAAAACGAAAGGCATCAATGAGGCTGAAATGGCCCATTGCTTTTTATTGAAAGCAAAACTTCTTGGCATAAAAATAAAGTCCCAGCTATTACCCAATGACTGAGTAACGGCAAAAGCTGCAAGGATCTTGGGTAAATCTGTCGTGGTCTAAAGAGTTGTCAGCATTTAAGAGCAAAACCGTACAAGAATCAAACAAAATCCCAAATGAGCGGCAAAGCTTAAAAGATCAAATTCGCTCTTCTTTGGCATGGTGGTAGCCCTTAGTAAGTTTACAAACGCTGTGTAGTTTTTTTCCTTGGAATAACTCTTCTTTTTCGAGAAAAGCAAATAAACCCGTTTCCAGCTCTATGCTCGATTTGATGAGGTAAGGAGGGGTTGAAATTCCTTCATGTTCACTTGACTCCCGTATCAAGGCTGTTGAACTGGGAAAGGCTGTAATACTACCAATTTGTTGTATGACTCTTCGTCGTCGAGACGTCAATACGTCAAAAACATTGAATGTATCTAAGTACTGAAACAATGCCAGAAGCAAAAAACTTTCCTTTGTTCGGTCAATCGATGGATCAAAAAGATCATCAAATTAAACCACGTGCCTTTACTCAGAATGTCATAAAATTAAGTATTTAAGGACTAAATAAAATGTTCTTTTGAAGCACTTAAAGTTTAGTTTGGGCAAACGATTTCGGAATTTTCAGGAAGCTTTTGAAAATCGGTGCACAGAAAGCATAAAATCACGCAATCTGGTGAATGCGTGACCGACAGTAAACTGGAATAAAATTCCTTCAGTTTGAAATATCAGCGCCGTAGTCGCATAAAACAACCTCAGTGTACTAACCTGCACAGAGATATGGTATTCTAAGGGTTCCAAAGTCCTTATTTTTACCGTTCGCTGCATGTAGATCTCCTTGAGCTTTGACAGTTGCTCGGTCGTTGTTTTGATAGTTACAGCTCCAAACTTGAAATGTTTTAATTCATCTATCTTAGTGCAATTTGTCCCATCGATATCCTTGTTTTTTGAAAATTGACTTTTAATCCTCTCAAAACCAATTTCAAAGGTGGAATTGTTGAAGAGGCCTTTAAATAGTACAACACTTATGTGATACGCTACATGATTTCCGAAGCGTGACCATAGTTTGTTTGCGGGGGAGCTTGGGTGCGAACTGTTTTTTTCTTTCCCTCGCCTCAAAAAAATTGCGGGAAAAATCGTGTCTGTACAGAGGCTAGAACTGACTAAGACCAAGGGGCAGTAAAGTAATGCAACTGGCATTTCTTGTTCCAAATTCATAACTTCACCGATGGCACGTGCTTCAGTTTCTAGCATGAAAATATATAGTCGTTTCCCGAGTGCAATCATCTTGTTACCCCGCCGTAAGGACGGGGTCTAGTAATACCCATTTTTTTTCCGTGGTTTATTTTTTTGGTGGTCACTTGCCCCAGACCTCCAGTTTTCGCTCGGCCAAAGAAAAACTTGTCGTGTCTTTCGCTACACAGCCAAGGACTTTTATCTTGAGTGACCGTAACATATTTTACACCCCCGGGGGAGGGAGAACAACGGCGGGGTCTAATGCCCCTGGGGCTTTTCTTGTATTATCATTGCAAACACGTAAAAAATACGATAAATCACCAACTTTTAAAATTTACACCACTTCGGCTTGTATCTTACGTGGCCGTAATAGTATTTTGGACCCCAAGGGCAGTTCGAACAACGGCGGGGTTAATGCCCCTGGGGCTTTTCTTGTTGTATACTAAATCAATTACTAAACCTGTCTGCAGGCTGAACCTCGTTGGCTACTTGCTCAAACTCGGCCTTGCAGTTAATCAAGCGTATTTATGGAGAGGAACACAGTAGGGCGCCGGTTATGGCAAGGTTAAGGACTACACCAAAATCTTACGGCTCAGTCAATTCCGAGCGCGACCATTCCTCCTCCCCATACCAGGCACTTGTTGGTCTCCAGAGTGGGGCATTTTTCATCAGTGGTCTACCCGTGTATGTCAAGCATGGCGGACGGCCACGTTGTAAGCCGTCTCCTTGTATATATTCTTCTTGCGGCTTTCCTTTTGCCTTCTGGTGCTCAACAGCATCCTGATTATATGGTTAATACACATAAAGTTGGCCAACGATGTATACCTCCTCAACGAGTAAAGCATGCAGTTTTAAAGTGGTCAAAACATGGCTCAACGACCATATTTTTACCTGACAAGAAACACGTCGCTGGAGTTGATATTGTCCTTCTGTGTGGAGATATTCACCCACAGCCCGGACCTCGTATTATTTCAAGAAGAACTGATAAAGTTTCTGCGTCTCAAGCGAATAAGTCTTCTACTTTTCAAGCTTCGAAGAACCGAAAGCAACTGACAATTGCTCATTTGAATGTTCGCTCCATGGCGTCCCGTGAAAATTTTCACCTTCTTAAACAAATAGTTACTAATTACGATATATTTACGATTTCCGAGACGTGGTTAGATCCTTCAACCTGTGACTCAGACATCCATATACCGGGGTATACGTTATTTAGACAAGATCGAGGTCTTCACAAGAGAGGTGGTGGTCTTCTGGTCTATACTAAAAGCATCTACAAAGCCTCAGTATTAGAAGAGTGGTCTTCGGTATCTGAACGTAATTTTCAACAATTATGGCTCAAGGTACAATGTAAGAAATTTAAATCTTTCCTTGTATGCACCGTTTATAGACCTCCCGATGCTCCGATAAGTTTTCTGGAGGAGTTGGGCAGAACACTCGTCGACTCCCTATTGCAGGGTGTTAACATCATTATCTTGGGAGACTTGAATTGTGATGTTTTGGGAAACTGCCCCGATGGTCGCGCCTTGGAAGATTTTTGTTCAACTTTTAACCTCACACAGTTGGTAAAAGCGCCTACTAGAGTGTCTGAAACTTCAAAAACCATCATTGATGTCGCTTTGACAACAAATGAAAATAATATCAATTCGTGTGACGTTATACAGTGCGAAATTAGTGATCACAATTTAGTTTGTTTGAGGCTAAAGCTAAAAGCACCATGGCCGCGACCTTCATATGTGACTACTAGAAGCTATAAACATTATGATGTTAATAATTTTCTCAGAGATTTGAACAGTGTTCCTTTTCATATGATTGATTTCTTTGACGATTTTGAAGATCGAGTGCATGCCTTTGATAGTCTATTCCTGGATGTACTAAATGACCACGCTCCAATCAAGCAAGTCAAAATAAAGTCAAAACCTAACCCATATGTCACCTCTGGGATTAAACAGCTCATGAGAACGCGAGATGAGTGGCATAGAAGTGCAATTAGGACAGGCGATAAGCTGCACTGGAATGCGTATCGTTTCTTTCGTCAAGAAGTTAAGCGTGAGATAAGGATTGCTGAAATGGAACATGTACGTACTGAAATTCGAAATTCCAATGGTAATACAAATTCTATTTGGAAAATCATCAATCGGATTGTCCCAAAGAAGAATGAGCCTCTGGCAGCTAGAGAAGATGCTTTTACTCTTGCGAACAAATTTAACGATTTCTACACAAACGTTGGAAAAGTAACAGCTGAAAAGGCCGCCGCTCTTGCTAATGTTAACAATTTTAATCTTCAAGAAGCGGAGCAGCATTCTATAAATTTGTCCGAAAATCGCGGTCCTGATGAAGACGATGGCGACAAACCTAAATTTAATTTCCAACTGATTAAGGAGAATGACGTAAGAAATATCATTAAAAGTTTACCACCAAACAAAGCTCCTGGACACGATAAAGTTACAGCAAGAATCTTAAAAGACAGTTCACCTATTACTGTTCCAATTATTACCAGTCTTATTAATAGCTCCTTCTCTTCAAATATTTTTCCTCAACCTTGGAAAATAGCTGAAGTTGTTCCTATCCATAAATCAGGTGACAGTGAAGACCCCGCTAACACCCGTCCTGTATCTCTACTACCAATTGTATCTAAAGTTTGTGAGAGATCCGCACACTCTCAGTTCACGACTTTCCTGAATTCAAATGATATAGTTCATAACCTCCAAAGTGGAAATAGAAAATTCCATTCTACTGAATCTGCTTTACTACATTATACTGATGAACTACTTAAGAATATGGATGATAAGAAGATATCCGTTATCGTTTTGTTGGACATGTCGAAGGCTTTCGACAGTATTCGCCATGACCTGATGCTGTGTAAACTTCATAAATTAGGTGTGTCCGATACTGCATGTGCCTGGTTTAAGAGTTATTTATCACAACGCAAGCAAGCCGTAAAGATAGAGAACACCTTGTCTGAGACCTTGCCCTTAACAGTAGGAGTACCGCAAGGGTCCATTCTTGGACCTGTGCTGTTTACCCTATACGTAAACGATCTTCTTCGTGTTCCAAAACACTGCAGAGCTTTAGGTTATGTGGATGACACTAAAATTTTTTTGGCGCTTCCTTCATGTCAACTCTCCGACGCTGTGACTGCTGTTAATCAAGACCTTAGAGATATTTCGAGATGGTGTTGTGCTAATTCCTTATTGATCAATCCAGACAAGACAAAGTTGTTACTTGTTGGAGTCCCACAGCTCACGAGAAACATAACAGCCGTACCACCTGTAATGCTGCTTGGAAAGGAGGTGAAGCCTGTTACTGTCGCAAAGGATTTGGGAGTAGATATCGACAGCCACCTTAATTACAATGAACACATTACAAAAACTGTCTCGACTTGCATGTATATGCTAAGTCGAGTTAATAGGATAAAACACCTTCTGGACAGTAAAACTCTTATTTTTTTAATAAATGCCTTTGTTTTTAGTAAATTATATTATTGTTCTACTGTCTGGAGCAACACGACAAAAGAGAATATAAGAAAGCTCCAATTAGTTCAAAATTTTGCATGTAGGATTGTTTTAGGTTTGAAAAAGTATGACCATATTACTGAATCCCTCAAATCTTTGAATTGGATAAGTGTAAAAGATAAATTGCTTTTAAACGATTTAGTAATGGTTCATAAATGTCTACATGGGCAAATGCCAAATTACCTAAGTGATAAATTTATAAAACGCTCAAAAATACATGATAGAAATACTAGGAAAAAAGATGAATTGAATTTACCAAAATGTAGATTAAAAATAGGTCAGCGGTCGTTTGCTTTTCGAGGCGCCAAGTCATATAATGACCTCCCAGACGATATTAAGAAAACTAGGGACACAAAGCATTTCAAGAAGAATTTATATAACTATTTATTAAAACTTTAGAGATTTCCCCGTTATTAGCTTTTATTATTTCGAAATTTTTAATTCTTACAATAGTATTTTATATTTTTTAGAGAAGATTAGTATTTTTTTATAATATATTCTTTGTTATTAGTTTATTATTATTTGTGTATTTATAGCGGAAGAGCCCCTTTGGGAGCTATAATAAAGTATGTATGTATGTATGTATGGATGGGCCAGTTGTCGCCGATTTTTTTCAACTATAGAGAATTTCACATTTTTACTATTTAAGCTACATGTCTGCTTACTTTATTAGATTTCAAGAAGAAGGCATTGCATATTCTTATCAAAGGAGAGATTAATCAGTTCAAAAAGCTATGTATTATTATTTTACCAGCCCCCTCCCCTCTCAATGTGTTACCATTAGCTAAGCCCATAGGAACAAGGACACCCGTTTTCTGAAAAATAACGGCTTCGATACCTCCTTCCCCATTCCTCTGTCACCTTTATGCTAGTTTTCCTTTTCCAGTACTGCGATGGGCGATTTCAGGAGGAACTTGGCATGCACTCCTCGGATCGGTGAAAGGGACAGATAGCCTGATATTGCACTGCATAGTAGCTGATTTTTGTACGCGCAATCTGATAAGCTCTGTCTCGCTTTCAGCTCCAGATAAAGACCAAGTGGACTGATGGCTACTTATATCTTTCTGACATGTCAGTGGAGGAACAAGTTCAGTCAACTTCTTTTCTGTCTCGACGTCGTAGGAACAAAAACTGCCGACGATAAATTAGAGGGAACAGGCGAGTTTCTTTCACGCAAAAAGACCAACAAAAAAGCGCTAACTCGCGTTGCTGTTGAATTCAGGATTGTAGTTCGACACGTGGAGAATATAAAATATTCGAAAAATATACATATGGAATGCAGCTAATCTATAGAAGTAGTTTACGCATTCGAGGATACTTAAAATAATGCAGTAGTCAATTGAACCCCCACCCCCCCGGACCCGGGACAGATAGGGGGATTTGACAAAGGCCCTGATCAAATTATACCAAAACCCCCAGGCCCTGGGGAAAATTTTGAGATCAATTGGCAAATGATTAAAAAAAAATATTCACATCGACTTGACCAGAAACAAAATATTGCTTTAATAAGGCAATAGTTTTCTTTTCTTTTAAAATTTAAATTTCAACAAAACGTACCTTTCACATGCATTCAGTCTAAATGGCAAGCAAAGAAAATAATGCTGTTTTTAGGTCTTTAACGTGGCATAACCTGTCTTAAGAAATCGATCTTAATGGCACTTGCTGCGGATTATTACATTTCGTAAGTGTTACTGCCGTTACAGTACGACTCGAGGAACACACGCGTAATGTCACGCACGCTTTGGCTTACCACCCCATAATGCGTTGCTAGAGTAGAAAAACCATTTTGCTCAATCGAAAGAAACGTCTTTCGGTGAAATCATTTTGGAGCATAGTTTTCTACGGTTTATCAAGTTTTACAGCCGTCATCAGAGGACACAAACGTAAGTTCTAAGTTTGCTTTTCTCTTCACTAGATATTTCTAGTATTTATTGTTATTTATTTTTGTTTTAGTTTTCGAAACCGTGCAAACCGTACATACCGTACAAACCGTACAACTATCATACATCTCTTCGTACAAGCAAGGTCAAGTAAAGTACAAGTAACGTAGAAGTATTGTACAAGTATTCACTGTTGTACAAATACAAGTTTATATGCCATCGCTTGATTATCGTTCTCATCGCAAGCTTTGGTCATGGTCATCGAATTAAGTCTTGAATTCTGTACGCGTCTTCGAAGTGTGTTTTCCCTGTGAGTAAAGGATATAAAACGTACTGTGTTGTTTGTTGACTTTGGATCGCTTATATGCACTCACATTCGTTTCGAAAAGTTTCACTCTATCGTATACTGGATTTGTGAAACTTGCTTTACGATTACTGGAGAAATTCAGGCGAATGGTTCGCCATTTTGTCGTTTATTTGGACGCAACTGATAATTTACCTTGGAAGTTGAATCGTAAAGAGATGGAAGGATTAAATTAGCAGCCAGTCCACCATGAGCGAAACCCCCGCCAATGAGGGCGCCGGACTTGCAAATGTTCTGAATGAAGACATTCCCGGTACTTGTGAACGAAAATTAACAGAAAAGGGTCGAGAAGAAAAATACGGCGACTAAAAAATGATCAAACTGCTAAACTGTCTGCTGTTTCAAAACAAAGGAATGCTCTTACGAGCCTAAAGGAAAGTGAGAATAATCTGCGTTTAGTCAAATCAGAGCTTGATGTACTGAACACATTATTCAGAGAATATCAAGAAGAATACAACCTCCATTACCATGAGTTGACTTCTGAAGAGGATCAGGACAAGGAGCTTGATCGTTATGAAAGTAAGGAGAAGTCGCCATTGGAATTTAGAAAAGAAGTCATGGAATGGATTAGTGTGGCAGAACATCGCTTAGCAAGAGAACTGATCTGCTCTCGGACCCAAAGTCAAGCTCATACAAACCATCTCATGCTAGTACTCGTTCAAGGAAATCTACAGCCAGCTCCACGACGTCTGCGCGAGCGAAAGATAAACTTAGACTAGCCGAATTACAAGCTGAAAGAGAAATGCTGGAACGCAGGCAAGCACTACGAGCTGCAGATGAAGCCTTGAAATTGGAAAATGAAATAGCAAAAGCCCAAGCTAGGGAAAGGGTGTATGCCAGTTTAGAAGAAGATCAGGGTAACCTGGAAAGTAAAGATGATACAGTTCCTGATGTCAAGCAAAGTCAACCTAAGCTCATGTCTTCAACGCCTGTGGCTCCGCTCAACCCTGTTTCCCCAGAGTTTCATCAGAATAGTCTGGTCAGTAAGAACTCACCTCAAGCTAATAGCAGTGTTACTGGTGGACCACGGGGAATTGTTACATCTTCCGACATTCCGTCCCAACCTGAGCCTTGTGAAAAGTCTTTTGAAGAAGTGATGGCCATGCAGCGACAGCAAAACGAGCAAATGATTGCAACTCATCACCAGTTGGCTGCAGCAATGACTTTGCCTCAACCTGAAGTGCACAAGTTTAAAGGAGATCCCATTATATATGGAACGTTTATTATGGCATTCAAAACGCGGATAGAATCAAGAACATTGAATGCAGCGGATCGCTTGTATTATCTGGAACAACATCTTGAAGGGGAACCGCGAGAACTTATCGGTGGTTGTTAACATATGGATCCTGCCGAGGGATATAAGGAAGCAAGACGGCTGCTAGCTAGAGAAGGAGTATGGGGATCCGTTTAAGGTTTCAATGGCCTATGAGAACAAAGCCCTGAAATGGTCTCCAATTCAGTCAGAGGATGCACCGGCTCTAAACGTTTCTCGCTTTTCCTAGTCAAGTGTAAGAATGCTATGGTAAGCGTGTCCCATATGGACCAGCTAAATCATTTCTATAAACATGCAGACCATTGCCAAAAAGCTTCCCTTCCACCTTCAAGCAAGGAGGCTTGATCGTGCTGTTAAGTTGAAAGAGAAAGGACGGATAGCGAACTTCAAGGACCTTGTTGAGTTTCTGGTATCTGCAACTGAATCAGCCAACGATCCTATTTTTGGTGTGCAGGCTCTAAATGGTAGTCAAGAGGAGTGCAGGGATAATGGCAAGAGAGACAACGAGAAAAAGCCCCCAGCACCGAACCAAATAAGCAGTAGCTTTGCTACTAACATCACTTCTCCTGCTAGCTCGGACGCTGTCAAGAATGGGAGCCGAGACAACACCGGTGCTAAAGCAAAAACCTGCCTATTCTGCAACAAGGCCCGTGATTTAGATGATTGTGTCGAGCTTCTTAAGAAGACGATGGATGAAAGAAAGTCATTCCTTAAGGAAAAGAGGTTATGCTTTGCTTGTAACGAAACTGATCATGTGCCGAAGGGTTGTGCGAAGAGACGCACCTGTCAGAAGTGCAAGAAGCGGCACCCAACAGCATTGCACATCGATGGCTTTATGATGAATAGAGGGAACACTGACAACCAAGCCCAAACTACCGATGCACAAGCCCGAACTACCGACATACAGACCATAGCAGTAAACAATGGGCGTATCGATCTCGCTAAAAGTGTGTGTGGTACAAAGAACAGTAAGGCGTCCGTAGTTTTGCATGCCATCCTGCCAGTTAAAGTAAAACAGAAAGGCAGTGGTGAGTCAGTTACTACATACGCATTTTACGATAATGGCAGTGGTGGTTGTTTTGCGACTGAAAGCACCAGGAGACAACTTGGAGTGGAAGGTGTCAGGACTGTGCAGCGTCTTCCAACTATGCATGGAGAGAGTCAAGTAGAAAGCATCGTCATGGACAACCTTATTGTTACCAGTTTGAATGATGATAATTCCATCGAGCTACCTCACACGTACACAAGAGATGAAATCCCAGCCGATCATCGCCAGACTCCAATGCCTAATCTCATAAGTCACTGGGCACATCTCTCTGAGACTGCGAGAAAAAAGTCCTGAGTTTGAGCCCCATTTGGAAATTGGACTACTCGTTGGCAGCAATTGCCCAGCCGCCCTGGAGCCGGTAGAAGTGGTACCCTGTCAAGGTGATGGCCCATTTGCTCTCCGTCTTCGCCATGGCTGGACAGTTAGTGGACCTTTAAGAATTGAGACCAATCAAGACAAGATAATCGCGAATCGAATTACTGTGAGAGAAGTGGAAATACAAAGGGAGATCATGGCTCCAAGGACATTGCTCCAAATGTTCGAGATGGACTTCAATGATCATACGGTGAGCAAAGTACAGGACGAGCGCGGGCTCTCCCAAGAAGACAGAAAGTTTCTGAATATGGCCGCAAAGGAGACAAAAGTTGTTAATGGCCATTACTAGATTCCTCTCCCCTTCCGACATAATGATGTCATCATGCCAAACAACAAGGAGCAGGCTACCAAAAGAGCTAACTGGCAGAAGAAGAAGATGCTAAAGGATTCTAAGTACCGCTCTGACTATGTCACCTTCGTCAACGATGTCATCGCCAAAGGTTATGGCTAGGCAAGGCGTGGTACCTACCCCACCAAGGGGCTTATCATCCGAAAAAGCCCGAGAAAAATACGCGTCGTATTCGACTGTAGTGCAAAGTTCCAAGGAGTGTCCCTCAATGACTGTTTACTTCAAGGGCCGGATCTTACAAACTCTATCGTGGGAGTGTTAACCAGATTTCGTGAAGACCATGTTGCCCTTATGGGAGATGTGGAATCCCTGTTCCACCAAGTCATAGTGCCTCCTGAACAGTATGACTGTCTTCGTTTCCACTGGTGCCCGGATGGTAATCTAGATGACGAGTTAGAAGACTATCAAATGGTCGTACATTTATTTGGGGCAGTCTCCTCACCAAGTGTCGCTAACGTCGCCCTTAAGCAAACCGCAAGCGATAACGAGGAAAAGTATGGTACATTAGTTGCTGACACGCTGCGAAAGAACTTCTACGTGGACGATTGTTTACGTTTCGTCAGCTCAGAAGATGCTGCAGTGAAGCTGATGGAAGGCCTCTGTCAATCTTGTCAGAAGGGTGAATTCCATCTCCCCAAGTTCACTTGTAATCGTCGTGCAATCTTACAGCGTATACCCGACGACGAGCGGTCGAAAGAAGTCAAATCTATAGCTCTTGACTGCGACAATCTTCCCGTCGAGCGTGCCCTAGGGGGTGCAATGGTGCGTACGGTCAGACAGTTTTGGATTTCGAATCATTATTAACAGCAAACCGCTTACAAGACGAGGAATCTTATCTACTGTATCATCAATTTACGATCCACTAGGCTTCGTTGCTCCGTTCACGCTGTTAGCGAAGAAGTTGTTACAAGATCTATGTCGTAACAAGGATCTTGACTGGATGACGATATTCCGGAAGACTGCCGCAGTCAGTGGACAAGCTGCTGTCCAGAGCTTCCAATGCTAGAGCAATTTCACGTTGATTGTTGCCAGAAACCACCAGATTTTGGTCCAGTCGTTTCCAGACAGCTTCACTTGTTTTCTGATGCCAGCACGATGGGTTATGGATGTGCTGCTTACTTGCGTCTACAGGACAATACGAATCCCGTCCATTGTTCCTTCCTGATGGGCAAGGCCCGGCTTGCACCTATTACGGCTGTAACAGTCCCACTGTTAGAACTAACCGCTGCAACCGTTTCTGTCCGTATGGGACAAATGCTATTTGAAGAGTCAGAGGTCAAGCCTGACATCACCGTCTATCACACCGACTCCACCACGGTTCTCCGCTACATTGGAAATGAGCAGAAGAGATTCCAAGTATTCGTTGCAAACCGTGTGCAGCTGATTAGAAACTTCACAAGTCCCGCCCAATGGAGGTACATAGACACCAGTATTAATCCAGCAGACGACTCTTCAAGAGGGTTATCAGGTGCCGCGCTTCTCTGACAGTACCGTTGGATAAAGGGCCCACAGTTTTTATGGAAACCGGAAACAGATTGGCCACAACAGCCCTTTCCTGTTGGTGAGGTTCCGGACGACGACTCTGAGGTCACCATCGGGTATCATGGTAACGGATGACTCAGCTACTACAACTAACAAGCTGATCGAATACCACTCAAGCTGGTATCGCCTGAAATTGTCAGTGGCCGTGTTCCTAAGAGTCAAGACCGTGTTACGAAAGGCAAGGAGATCGAAAGTCTTACTAGTCCTGAGTCAGATCCAGACCGTTGTCAAGCCACGAACACAAAAACACCAAGAGCCGAAACGAAAGGAGTGATTCATCGCTGCACGTCACTTACAGTGCAAGAGTTTGAAGAGGCTGAGATTGCCATCCTCCGCTTTGTACAGTCGCATTCTTTCAGTAAGGAATTTGACGCTCTCAGACAAGTTAGCAGCAAAGACGGCGGAGACCAACGGGGTCGGGCAAAGCAAAAGAAAATGGTGCTAAAGAAGACAAGTTCTATAACTCGCCTGGATCCCTTCGTCCATGAAGGCCTTCTTCGGGTTGGCGGCCGTCTCAGCCGGACTGATGATCTCCCAGAAGAAACAAGACATCCTATCATCCTACCTCGTAAGAGTCATGTTACGAATTTGATCATCGAGCACTTTCACGAACGCCTAGCACATGAAGGCTGCGGCCATACACTTGCTAAATTGAGGGAAAAGTACTGGATCCCAGGTACCAATGCTGCTGCTCGTCACTTAATCGCAAACTGTGTTACCTGTCGCCGTTACCGTGCCCCTGTCGTCGAACAGAAGATGGCTGATTTACCGAAAGACAGAGTAACTGCAGGTCCTCCCTTCACCTTTACTGGCGTGGATTTCTTTCACCCATATGTGATTAAGGAAGGCCGAAAGGAACTTAAACGCTATGGATGCCTTTGCACATGTTTGGCAAGCAGAGTGGTTCATACTGAGACTGCCAATTCTCTTGGAACAGACTCGTTCATTCAAGCGCTGAGACGCTTTATTGCTCGTCGTGGACCAGTCCGAGAGATTCGTAGCGACAACGGTTCAAATTTTGTAGGTGCCACTAACGAATTGCGACAAGCAAGGGATGAGATGGACATTGACCAAATCAGAAGCAAGCTGCGCCAGGAGGGCACAGACTGGATTTTCAACCCGCCAAGTGCCAGCCGCATAGGTGGCAATTGGGAACGCCAAATCTGCACCACCCGCAAGGTACTCACTGTTCTGCTGCTCGAGCATGGCACCTGTCTGGATGACGAGTCCTTTAGGACTACTCTGTGAAGTTGAGGCCATCATAAGCTCAAGTCCTTTAACGTTCGCCTCCAGCGATCTTGACCATTCAACCCATTGAGCCCCAGCAATCTTCTAACGATGAAGACAAGCGTCATACTTCCTCCACCAGGAGTGTTTCAGCGCGCAGATGCCTACATGAGGAGATGCTGGCGAAGGGTGCAATATCTGGCAAACCTGTTCTGGACACGTTGGAAAAGAGAATATCTCCTGACACTCCAACAACGCTCAAAGTGGAACAGCCCGAAGCGAAACGTAGCGGTCGGTGATGTTGTTCTTGTAAAGGACGACAGCTCCCCTAGAAACACTTGGCCCTTGGGACGAGTTATCAAGACAGAACCAGACAAGAATGGGTTTGTGCGCAGTGTCCAGTTAAAGACCCAAACCTCAGAACTACGCCGTCCAGTTGACAAGATTGTCCTCATGCTAGCCAAAGAGGAGCAGTCATGCCCCGGAGATGGGTAAAGAGATGGAACAATTCAAAGGACCGAACGTTCTTAGAGAATTGCTAATCACTCTTAAGTGAATCTTATTAAGGACTTGACCCGTTAGTTTTCTAGAACATTGGACTTGACATGTTAAGCATCGCTTAAGGGGTCGGGAATGTTACTGCCGTTACGTTACGACTCGAGGAACACATGCGTGATGTCACGCATGCTTTGGCATACCACCCCACAATGCATTGCTAGAGTAGAAAAACCATGTGCTCAATCGAAAGAAACGTCTTATGGTGAAATCAGTTTGGAGCATAGTTTTTTACGGTTTATCGAGTTTTACAGCCGTCATCAGAGGACACAAACGTAAGTTCTAAGTTCGCTTTTCTCTTCACTAGATATTTCTAGTATTTAGGTTATTTATTTTTGTTTTAGTTTTCGAAACCGTACAAACCGTACAAACCGTATACAACTATCGTACATCTCTTCGTACAAGTAAGGTCAAGTAAATTACAAGTAACATAGAAGTATCGTAAAAGTAATAAATGTAAAGAAGATCCTCGCAGTTATTAACGCAACCTATGCAGTTGCGAAAAGAAAGCCTGAAAAAAAAAATCAGGCTTGCCGGGATTCGAACCCTGACCTCTGCGATACCGGTGCAGCGCTCTAACCAATTGAGCTATCAAGCCAACTGGGAGCTGGTCATTACATTGGTTCGTAATATACCCGGGAAAGATGAAGATGAAATTATGAATATATGAAATTCATATATTTGAACTGCGGAATGAAGAAATAAATGTAAAGAAGATCCTCGCAGTTATTAACGCAACCTATGCAGTTGCGAAAAGAAAGCCTGAAAAAAATCAGGCTTGCCGGGATTCGAACCCTGACCTCTGCGATACCGGTGCAGCGCTCTAACCAATTGAGCTATCAAGCCAACTGGGAGCTGGTCATTACATTGGTTCGTAATATACCCGGGAAAGATGAAGATGAAATTATGAATATATGAAACGATACCGCTGCACCGGTACCGCTGCACCGGTACCGCTGCACCGGTATCGCAGAGGTCAGGGTTCGAATCCCGGCAAGCCTGATTTTTTTCAGGCTTTCTTTTCGCAACTGCATAGGTTGCGTTAATAACTGCGAGGATCTTCTTTACATTTATTTCTTCATTCCGCAGTTCAAATATATGAATTTCATATATTCATAATTTTATCGTAAAAGTATTCACTGTTGTACAAGTAAAAGTTTATATGCCATCGCTTGATTATCGTTCTCATCGCAAGCTTTGGTCATGGTCATCGAATTAAGTCTTGAATTCTGTGCGCGTCTTCGAAGTGTGTCTTCCCTGTGAGTAAAGCATATAAATCGTACTGTGTTGTTTGTTGACTTTGGATCGTTTATATGCGCTCACAGTAAGAATATGAATTTCACAATGTAACAGAGCATTTCTGAACAGTGGTCCCTTTGAAAATGTTAAACAGCACATACAGTACAAAGCCACTTTTCCCTTGGTGCATCCACAAGTCCCACGCATTCAAAATGGAACCACTCTATAGGGCAGTCAGGGCTATCACATGTGATCATATTGCCAACCTCTGGGCCGCCTCAAAGACACCATGCGTCATTCCCAGCAATGGCTACGTTATCGCCGGGATTTCTTTTGGGCTGACCTCTGCTTTCTCGTAGCTGCTGCCTTACGCGCACCAGCCTTTCGTCGCTTCCTCACAGCATCAAGATGAGTCACCCACATTTCCACGTCTTCAGATCTCAGAAGAGTTTACTTAGCAAGACCTTCTACCTCTTCGGAATCCAGGCCCCTGTTCTCTCTTTGAGCTTTCTCAAAGCTTTTCTTGATGACAGTACTAGGAGGGTAAGTATGAGCTGCGGGTAAATCGCTCCTGTCTGTTGTTTTAAAAAGCGTCTTCAAGGCGCATAAAGTACCCCGTGCAAACCCATTGCAATTCTTACATTCCTTAGACCCCCAAGGTCGTTTTGGAACTGGCACTGGTAAAGGCAGCAACTGAAGACTGGGTCCCCCAGCGTACCATACTGACTCATCTGTGGGTTTTCCTCTCTGGCAAATGGGATGAATGCAGTCTGCTTCATAACAAGCTCGGAGTGCAAAGACATATTCAATAGGTAGGTTTTTCACTATGTGCCGCTCGCGTAGGCTCCGAACTTGGGTACCAGTCTTTTTCAACCACAGTCAATTCTCCCTCATTCCCCGAGGTGGGGACACACTGAAGGTGCAAAACACATCTAATCTACCACCCCCAGAGGACAGATCTCTGATCAAAAGTGCTTATATGCCCCTATCATCCCCCTATTTGTCCCGGGTCTGGGGGGGGGGGGGTTCAATTGACTAGTGCATAAATGCTCGGTCATCTCATGACCCTACTGGTACAAGGGATAAACTGATGCATATTGCCCCCCAGGAACTCCAAATGTGCTCTATTGGCGTGTATTTCCGGAGTTTCTAATTCGTGAAAATCCTCCAAAAGTAACATGACGTTTTATGTAAATGACAGAAGTACATCAATTCCAGTCAAAATATTGGCTGCTTTGAAATGTCATTATTTAAACGAATGCAGGGACAGAAAACGCAAACCGCCAGTTTTATACTTCACCACACCATACTATATTTGCGATACGGCAGGAAAATCAGTCATAACTTTGCCCAAGTTCTCGAGCTCGAGATTATTTTTAAGGGCTAAATTCGCGAATTTTTATAAGACGTTGTACGAAAACCTATAAAAGTGGAAAATCCTATCACGATCACGTGCACTGGTCAGGATGTATGCAAATTTTCGCATCGTCTTGTAACCGCTTCACGGTCACATCTTGTCGACAGGTAAACAACTGAAACAACTGCGCGATGGAAAATTTCCCGATGGACGCTTGAAGTCATTGCTTTTACGTCTAATTTATAGGATTATTTAGCAGGTTTGACGGGAAAATTTTGTCCATAGCACAAGGAGAGGAAAATATAAATAAGCAGAACTGAGACGTTTCCGTTGGGGATTGTCCGCCGTTCAGTGAAATTGAAGAAGAAAGGTATACGTACATATGGAACGTACGCTTTGGACCACTTAGAATAACATATCCGTGTACAGGTTAGTATATTTAACTTGTTTTATGCGTCAACGTTTTCGGTATCTGTCGATATGTCCAACTGAAGGAATTTTATGCCAGATCACTCTTGGTCACGTAATCATCAGATGGCGTGATTTTGTGCTTTCTAAGCACAATTTTGAAAAATTTCCTTAATATTCTAAAAAAATTTGCCCAAACAAACCTTAACGTAATTTGAAAGTACAACATCGTTGGTCTTTAAAACCTTATAAAATTTCAAGTAAAGGCAAATGGTCAAACTTGTCATTCTTTTTGACCTATCGATTGAGGTAACGAAAAGAAGCCTTACTCTTTTTTATCCCTTTGAACACTAACATTAGTCTTAAGTCTATAAAATCATAAGGTTTGGACGACGAAGAGTCATACAGCAAATTGGTAGTATTACAGCCTTCCGCGGTTTAATACGCGAGTCGAGTTAGCCTGAGAAAACAGCCGAAATTTCGCGAGGTCCTCACTTGAGCCCTCGCAAAACGACGTCTGAGTAACGAGCGCAGAAATAATTCCATACCGATGACGCATCACTACCCAGATCTTGGTAGTGCTTCTGATTGGTTGAAACGAAGTTCCCTCGCGTTTCAACCAATCAGAAGCACTACCTAGATCTGGGTAGTGACGCGTCATCAGTATGGAATTTCTACGCTCGTTACTCAGACGTCGTTTCGCCAGGGCACAAGTGGCGACCTCGCGAGACGTCGGCTATTTTCTCAGGCTAGAGTCGAGTGAACTTGAAGAAATTTGTAACCTTCCTGGTCTCGCAAAATCGAGCTTAGAGCAACAAACGGAGTTTTTCGTTTTTCTCCGAAATAAAGAGGTATTTCAAGGAAAAAACTACACAGCGTTTCTATACTTACAAAGGGTTACCGCCATGCAAAAGAAAAGCGAATTTAATTTTTCAAGCTTTGCAGCTCAATGTTTGATTTTTGTACGGGTTTGCTCTTAAAGGAAAACCGAGCACACACAAGGAGATTTTTCCAAAATTAACCAATCGATGCCTCGTTAAAGAAATATTTGAATATTCATTCCCCGTTTTGACACTGCGTTCACTCACTCTACATCCTAAGATATTAGGGCCAAAACTTGATAATGTTCCTACATTTTCACTTTGTGGGACATTAAAAACAAACAAATCCATAGGCAAGCACCGCTAGTCAGCATTCTGTTTAATTATGGCCTTCATGTTATTTTTTTGGTTATTTTCTTAGGTTTAACTCTAGAACTGCAGCATAAAAAGATGCGTTTCTCTTTAGTTGATGTGAATGACTTAATAAATTCTTTTTGAACATCTTGCTCTCTGTAGCTGGCATGTCAGGCGCTTGAGGTCTGTGAAACTAGCCTCCTACATTTGCTCTATCTATAGCGAATGCTTCACAAGCTATGGTGCTTCATAGCTCAGAGGTTCAAGATGATTTTACATTGGCATCATTCAAGCCATATTGTTTTTACTTTGTTTACAGCTGCGTACTGTATTTACTTTACAGCTGATAAAGATCAATTTAATCCATTTTTACATTCCCTTTTACTTACATCAGTTATCGCCTACCTTTTCTAACATCACCTTTCCAGGCCTGGCTTCTTTGGTGTCTTGGCGGTAATCCTTCAGGTTTTCTTTGGCTTTTATTAAAGAACATTTCTTTGAAGCGCTGTCAAACAGTGCGCACTGACACTCGTCAGATAAACCGCATGTTGAAGCACACTCAAATTCATCATGAACTTTAACGGTCGAGAAGTCTGTCATTTCATACGAATCATCTTGAGGTGTAATTTGGAAGTACAAGGAATGAAACATTTGCATCTGAACGCAACAAACAGTTGCCAGGAAAATAAAATGAACATGCACGAATAAAGACATATTCGCGGTGAGCATTGAACGGTAAATGTCAGATCTTGAATTATTAGTTTTCGTTAGTTAGGCGGGTATTTTTTAAATTAATTAAGTGAAGTATACTTGACATGTACAGTACAGTAAAACAACAATGACTACGGATAAGTAAAAGATAACCCACCGACCTTTACGCCAAGTCCTGTTTGCGATTGCAATTGCGATTGCGATTGCGATTGTGTGTCATTTGGACTTGCGCTCCCCTTAATACCAGATGATTGGAAGGCAGTAAAGCTCGTTTTACTGGGAAAGCACGGGCAGTGATTGACACAATTTTGCGTTACCCGTTAACTTAAGCAGGTGCCGTCCCGGAAATATATGTGCTCGCTTTACTAAAAAAAGCCTCAGAAAACTTCATATCATTGGAAGGCAATAAAATGAACACCCTGGAATTGACACTTTTTCAAATTATGTTTGAAATAGTGTCAAGCCTTCAAACTAAAAAAACACCCACTGTTTGCTGAACTGAATTATTGCTACCTTCGCATCAGAGCAAACAAACAAAAACCAGAACTCTGTTGTAAACTACCTTACTCGTATTTATTTTCGCGAATTAGAAATAATCGCAAATTAAGGTCATTCCCCCGAAATAAAATTTAACATACGATTTTTGTCAAACTTTCACAAGTTGTTATCTATCGTGCAATGTTTTGAAATATAAAATAAAAAGAATAGGTCCCCATGTCAGTTTACGAGATATCATCGTCTCACGTTACTCCATAATTCCATGCAATTTCGCCTAACGAACACATGTTTATTTGATCAGGTTACGCTACTTTCCATAGGAACAGGAAGCACATAATTAAAGCAAATCTTGAAACAATGTTCTAGATGTAAAATATCGATAACAAGAAACAATTTTATAGATGTTTTATGGCAGATGCTCGAAGCATCAGACCAAATTGACTTAAAAACTTCCTCACGTGCGTGTTCTCGAGGTCGTAATTTCATCTCCATGAGTAACGCGTTTCTAGTAATAATTTTTTTTTCGAACATGTGTTTTTTTTCTAACTCTTTGAACAAAAAGAGGATGAACGTTTCGTCAAAAATAAGTGGAAAAGAAGATAGATCACCATGCTTGTTTAAGATTAAATAGCTTTTCTTTTCTCTGGTGAGCTTAGCCTCATAGGAAATCTATTACTCCCTGGACGTGCGCGCGCTGTGAGCGCGCGCTAATGACGCAACAAATCGTGCGCAGTAAGGATGCGCAATGCAATACAGGGCAATGACTTCAAAGACGCGAATAAATAATCCGCGCGAAATTGGCCCTCGTTAGAAATTTACAAAATCAAACAATTGGATGAAGATTGACACATTTTCGTGAAATTTTGTGCTCCTTTTTTGATTTGTCTTCTCGAAACTGCGAAAATAAAGCCTCGCGAAATATTGGCTTGCTAAAATCGCGAAATTAAGTACGCGAGAAATTAAGTACGAACAAGAGGTATGTCACTTCGGACTAATGTAAACAGGCCGACAATAATGGATTGGGCTCTTTAAATATTCCTATTTGTTTGCAAGAACAAACAATGACATTAAATCAGGCAATTTGTGGATGCCCGCTCCCTTTGGATGGTGATAACCTTGCTGAAAGATTGGCCACAAAATTTCACAGTTACCGTTTATCGAAAAACTTGGCTTCTTTGCGAACTGTTTTCGGCTGATATATATCAGCCACTTAGCAATGTTGAGCAGGTATATCTCACGACATTTTTCACTGTGAGAGTATCGAACTTTGATAGAGAATAGTGAGGAGAAGTGTGTAAAAGGGTGGTACTTTAACGAATTAGTTTTAATTTTCTTGTGCATTAAGGCGAGAAATAATAGCATAGCTCCTAACGAGTGAAAAGATCAACTCGGTCTATTCAGCAGAAAGTTACACTGTACGAATGTACAGTGGATAGCTATTTCTGGAAAAAACGTCGAGCTTTTCCTTTCTGCAAATCAAAAACTTTTTTGTTGCGCATGGCGAGAGTGACTTAGCTCTAAAGGCCGTCTCGTATTTGTACTCGTGTTAATATTGGGGTGGGGAGCACTTACTGCAAAAGCGATGGCAAAGATCACAACGTTACCTTTCTGTGAAGTTCTCGTTGTTTAGTTTTATTGTTTCAGTAACACTGCATAAAGAACACTGCACTGCATTTTGATATCATTAACGTAGAATATGGTTTTCTGGCACGGACGTACTACCATGTTACACCACAGAAGCACTCTTTCTTTGAAACGGCGTCGCAGTGCCGGCCGACTCAAACTGTTGAGTGAATCATCGTAAAAAACGGTGGGCGTGAATTTCAGAGATGCCCAGCCATAGCCAATTCTCGCCAAGCGAACAACTCGCTATTATGAATAAGAGTTGGAGTCCTGGCTTAAGTCTAACATAGAGCTAATGATCCCCTATCACAGACGTGTTCTTTACACCATGGGTTACACATCTTCGGGAGCAATCGAGGAATTGAACAGATGGCCGTTAAAGGTTGCCCTAGTTTCTCCATCGAAAACGGTGGCACAAAAAGAAAAAGCAGTAGCAACGTCCGAGAGAAAAAACGAGACACAAGCGACAATAATATTGAAGGAGAGTTCCGCGTTTAATACGTAACTTTTACACTTCACAAGTACATGAAAAACAGAGAAAAGTGTGCTAATATAATTTGTTTTGTTCGTTCACTTTGAGTGTATTGTGGGGTTAAACTACAATGGAAATGGTTTCTTCGGCTTTACCTTATTTGGCCTTCGATTGGCCGCATTAACATGTTGGCCTTTTCAACTCGATTCATTTGAGCAATCCCGTTAGAATCGATTCTCATTCAAACGCTGCATTTAAATCTCATTAGCGACCATCTTTTTAGTGGAACACTGGGACGAGAGGCGAAAGGTAAGAGATTCTTTTACCATCAGAAATCATTATCGCACCAACTGTATTCCTCGGAGCCTGCTTACTTCTCGTATTGAAATCGAGGAAGACTGGGGTATTTGCATGATGGCGCCATTTGACTACAACTATCAGAATTCATTTCGTTTGTCCCCTCTTATTAAAATTTTGAAGTCATGGTGAGGTTAATTACATAACAATAGCCCAAATTTTCATCAGAGAACAACAAACTGAACGATTCTAGTTGTTGGAATCAAGTGACGCCATGATCGTACAACTATCATCTGAGATCAAGATTCGTATATCGTGACGATGTTAGTGCTTATCGTTTAAGGAATACCGAAAACAAATTAGTTCTTCCACAACCTCGAACTGATTATCTCAAAAAAAGTTTTTCGTACAGCGGAGCTCAGTTGTGGAACAACTTACCTGTAGACCTAAGACAAGCATCTTCACTGGCCGATTTCAAATCTAAATTAAGTCGGCACAGTTTAAAGTAATATCTAAATTTTACATGTAAGTGAATTTTAGACACGGCCTCCATGAAAAGCAGACTTTTCTTTTGTTATTTTGAATTTGTTGTTATTAAATTTTTGTAGTTAGTTAGATAGGTAGATAGTCCAGTAACTTAATTGACTGATGGAAAAACCGTGTATAAATAAAGTTATCTTATCTTATCTTATCTTATCTTATCTATCCCATTCAGAATAATTCGCAAGGAAGTGGTCAGGGACGGCGGAGCGTATTTTGAAGGGGGGGGGGCTGAAAACGAGCGCCGGAAGCGCGAGTTGATAGGGGGGTCTGGGGGCATCGTCCCCCAGAAAATTTTGAAATCTAGAGTCTCGGAAATCGTATTTACAGCATTCTCCGCGAGATACTTCTTAAAATAATTAGCCTGGATAAAGCGTAAAATGAAAGGTACTTTTAGTGCTTACAGCAACATTTTGGAGGTTATTTCTCAGCCTTACGGTCTTCTACGCTAACCTGCGGTTTTTTGACACAAGCTTCCCGTCTGTGGGAAGGAAGCACACGCTGAGAAAATGTTAAAAATACGTAAACGCGAAAAGTTTCCGACGAGGTTTGTATAAAGTTGTACCTTTGTAAATTATTGTGACTTAATCAAGCAATAACAATTTAAACACTAGTTTCATCTGGCAAATACTCTTGTTCTTTGGGAGAATAACCTGAAGAGAATTCTTTCATTTTCTTGTTCTCCTTTTTTTATTTCTTTATACGTACCATATACTAAAACAAAATAAAATGTCATCCTCCTCAAAAGTCGGGGGGGCTAAAGCCCCCAGCCCCACCGGCTCCGCCGTCCCTGGTGGTACCCGGTTTCAAAAACTTCTTACTTACCAATACCCACTCACCGGTTTCTTTTACTGAATATAGATTCGACAGAGAGCAGGATAGCGTTTTACTGGTGGGGAACTAGCTGGAATAATAGTTATTTCACCACAAGTTATATCAGGAGTGCCAGGGAACCCAACACCAACACCACGCACCATATATGGCTCAAAACACTCGAAAGACGTTTTGGATTCCTGACCGACACGTGCCAAGATTGGCCATGGGTATGGCCCAGGCATGTTGAAACCTTGAATCAGACAATTTTTGCGGATGGACGGGGTCCAGGGTAACAGTTCGAAGGTGGAAAAATCCGCCATCCACGTCTTGTTAATTCCCTCGTGCAAGACTGAGTAAAGTGACTCGGCTGTGTGGTTTACCAGTATAACTGCCCTTCGGTCATCTGGTGCAAAGTGCAAGGTAACGCAGATCTTGGTGAATGAACTGAGCCAATATCCGGGTAGTTTGGTTTCTTGGCCTTTGTCAGCTTCTTTGAATGAAGTCTTGCTGGTCCATTGATGAGAGTCATAAGAGAATGTGTTCTAAGGAGTGAGATAAAAAGAATTCTCTTTAATTTTTCAGCACATACACGCTGAGTAGCAAATGTACGATCACTGTTTGAACGCATAGAAATTTTAAAAGGAATCATGGCGTATTAGCCAGTGCTTTCAAGCAATTTCGTACTTCATTACAATGAAAATGCTAGTTTATCGAAAGGTTCCTCCCGGCCCCCTGACACCCAGCCCAACAACAACAACAACAACAAGCTTTATTTGCATGACTATAAGTACATACAGTATTGCAAAAGCGTAAAACTTAACTAAAGCGAAACTTATAACAATCATAATCATGTAATAGGAAAAAAAAAAAGAAATTATGTATGCGCTACATTACTTTCATTCGATAGAAGATTATTTCGTAAAGATAAGCATCTCAAAATGAACTTCATCAGTTGAGTATTTAAATAATAATTATCAGAATTCATTAATTTTTTGGTGGCTTGCATAGGAGGTAATTGTGTTATGTTTGGTATTTGGTTCTCTATTTTGTTGTAAAATTCATCTCTAAAACTACAGTATTTAGTACAATGGAAAAGTAAATGAATTTCATCTTCAATTTGATTTGATTTACACGTAGGGCAGAGTCTATTATCCCTTGGGATTTGATCATATCTGCCAGTTTCGATCAATAATTTATGATTACCTATTCTAAGTTTCACTAATTCTTTCCTGTTATTTAGTTTTCTTGTAAGATCTATATAGCAGGAAGGCGTATATTCGTCCTTAAAAGTGTTATAGAATTCTAATTTCTTAGAGTTTCGAATAGTATGTTGCCAGTGTGAAATATACTTTTGTTGCATTAGACTTACATAGTGTTTAATCTTAGCATCAGTTAAGAAAGTAGGGTCAAAATCAGGCAAATTATAATATTCAGACATCCTCATAACATTAGAGTAAAAACCATTTTTGCTGGTGTTATGAAGATCAGATGACATCAAAAAGATTTGTTTAACAATAGAGTCATTTTCCTTATTGTGGAGATATAAGGTGTAATTAAATATTTTTTGATTAATAGCTATTATAAGAGGAAACTTTCCAAGCTCAGCTCTACAAGCTACATTCGATGCCTTACAACAGTACGTCAGCACTTTTGTGTTCATGTAGGGTAAGAGTGGCGCCGAGATGGTGAAGAGCACTTATGGATACGTAGTGGTCCAGGTAGTCAGATTTTAGACTAGAAGGTCGTTGGTTCCTGCTTTCACGGTAACTCTGTTTCAAGCTACAGTATAGTTTTTATCAATAATACTATACTTAAAAGTATAGCCACCAATTAATAAGTAGTTATCACTTTACCTGGATGGAGATACTATAGTTTGGCAGCTAGTCTTCCCCCTGACAATGTTTTTGCTCATGTGTACGTTTAAGTTAAAAGAGGCAACAAGGAGCTAATTGTCGTATAACCATGACCACAGGTGAATACACGGTGGACCACTGGTGAGGACTTTTTTAATTGAGGCCCGTTTACACATGCGATTTTTGATGCGATGTTTGTTGCGTTCACCAATACAACTTTTGTCGCGAGTGTAAACTAGGGACAATTTCATCGCCTTTCTCAGCTGTGCGAGTGCATTATTTGCTGTAATTTTGCAAAATCCCAGCCAAGTTGCAAACAAGTTTAAACATGCACGAAACCTCTCTGATTTCGGGGTAAAATCGCACTGAAATCGCTGAGTTTGCACATACGATTTTTATCCCGAGCTCGGGCGCGACAATGATTGTATTGAAAAGCGCCAGGGACAAAGATTGCAAAAAAATTGCATGTGCAAACCGGCCTTAAGATTTAGTGGTTTCTGCTCTCATAGTGTGTCTTGTACAAGACGCTTTGCTTCACAATGTTTCAGGGTCGTTACAGGGGCCATGGCTGTAGGAGGGGGTATACCTTGCAACGGGCCAGCATCCCATCCAGGGGGAGTTGTAATACTACTAGTTACTTAGTGGTGCTTTGGAAACTGGCTGAAAATCTGAACCTTGGGTATCTACCACCCACGAAGTATTTGGTTTCTCCGTTTATAATGCACAGAGCAGAGGCCATTCCTAAGCTGCGTTTGCCTCTGTTTAAAACTAGACATAGTTAGTGTTAATTGATAAAATCAAAGTCATCGGTTGTTGTTCATCTTGGTAAGACAGTTATTCGAAAGCTTGTCAGTATCGTTTGTTTGACTGAATCGAAAATTCTTCAAGTGTAAAGAAATACAACAGGAGTTCAGTGCTGCAAGAGACTTTCAGAAAAGAGCTTGTTACCGCGCAGGCAGCCCAAGCTAACGTTGAGAGCTGCGCATAAATTAGACTGTTTTTTCCACGCTATGCATAATAATGAATCGGCAACATTTAAGAGTTTGCATGGAAATGCTACAAAACGTCTCAAATTGCAACAAATCAGAAAGAAGTCGAAATAAAAATAATTTGCCTTATTTCATTGTTGTATTGGTCATCATTTGAGGGCTTCCTGGGCTGGTTTGAAGCTTTTTATTCGAGAAATTGAGGTTTTTATTTTTCACGTTTGCTGAATCTTTAGAATTAATTAAAGGTGGCAAACAGTTTCACACTGCACCTCACTTGAAGTTCAATAAAATCCATCACAATGAACGAATCGCCCTAAAACTTCAAAGGTGTATTTTTGGGTCTTGCGCATATCTCTGTTTTTTCTCATGGGTTCCAGATCCTATTTTAAGCCGTCAAAAATCCCTCCTAAATACGAAACTCGCCTTTCCTGGTATGCGTTTTCATTTGAAGTGCACACATGAATCTTTCGAGCCGCGTTTCGACGGCAAAATTGCCCTCAGCCGGTAAGAGGCTGAGTGGGATTGTTCACAAGCAAAAGACGACACTGCAGAGTCCAGAGAGGTCGGTTTGACGGAAATAGAAAACTATTAGCACGCCCGTGAAATTTAGAATATATTAGCATAGGGATTTTTTCCGTCACATTTACCTGTTTACCACAAAAAAATGTTGCCGAAATTTAGAAGCAGAGACGAGGAGCAGTTTCCACCTAGAAAAAAAACTGCACCGGCTTTCAAAGGAATGGAAATTGTGGTGGGTATTTCTCCACGGCCACAGCAATATTTTTAGGGCAAGACAAAGCTATATATCGGAATTAAATAATGAGGTTGATTTGCTGGCAGTGGGCAGGGTCACTTGCGTCAAATACTTGGCATAAAATCATCGAATGGATGGATCAGAGTGCAGCAAAAGATAGTTCTTCAGTCGTCCCTAAAACAAAGTTATGGTTTTCCAAGTCAAGTGAGGCGAGTGAATTTCACGGCTGTTGTGATATTTCTCTATTTCCGGTTAAACCGACTTCTCTGGACTCCGCAGTGTCGCCTTTTGCTTGTGGACAACCTCACTCAGCCTCTTACCGGCTGAGGGCCATTTTGTCGTCGAAATGCGGCTCGCAATGATTCGTGTGAGCACTTCAAATGAAAACGCATACCAGGAAAGGCGAGTTTCGTATTTAAGAGGGATTTTCGACGGCTTAAAATAGGATCTGGAACCCATGAGAAAGAACAGAGATATGCGCAAGACCCAAAAATACACCTTTGAAGTTTTAGGGCGATTCGTTTATTGCGATGGAATTAATCGATTTTCAAGTGAGGTACAGTGTGAAACTGTTTCCTGCCTTTAATTAATTCTAAAGATTCAGCAAACATGAAAAATAAAAACCTCAATTTCTCGAATAAAAAGCTTCAAACCAGCCCAGGAAGCCCTCAAATAATGGCCAATACAATAATGAAATAGGGCAAATTATTTTTATTTCGACTTCTTTCTGATTTGTGGCAATTTGAGATGCTTTGTAGCATTTCCATACAAACTCTTAAATGTTGCCGATTCATTATAATGCATAGCGTGCCGATGTCATTATTATGCATAGCGTGGAAAAAACAGTCTAATTTATGCGCAGCCCTCAACGTTAACTTGGGCTGCCTGTGGTTACCGGAATGATGAAGGTCGATCGAAATCATCCAATCAAAATCATCGCCTGTTAATACTTTGCCATATTTGATTACATCGAGAGTCGAACGACAATACACTTTGTAACTTACTGATTTCACATAATTTTCTCATTCCTACCTAAAGGTCAGTCGAAAACAGCCTGCTAATGTTTCTTAACTTTTGGGGTAAATAAATAAAAAAATAACTAATGAGACTTAACCTAAAAAATACCTTTGAACCATTGATCCTCATAACTAGTGCCCAAGCTCCATCTCCACAGCCCAGAATACCCTTCATTCTACACTTTGTCTTCCATGTCACGTTACCAATTGTTATGTTGTAGAAATCAGTTCGACTTGAGCTAGGGCAAAAGGAATGGCTTAATGAATGCTATAGGTTCTACTACAATAAGTTGACCCTTTCACCTCCAGAGTCTTTGTTTAACAAGGGTGACACTAAACAATTTTTTAACTGACAAACGTGTGGCCCTCGGATTTCAGATCAAATTAGAATTTAGAAATGTTGGTTTCTGAGGAGGGAGAAAAAAACCGGAGAACCCGGAGAAAAAAACCTTCGCCGGAGCAAGGACGAGAACCAACAACAAACTCAACCCACCCATGACGCCAGGTTCAGGAATCTAACCCGGGCCACACTAATGGGAGACAAGTGCTCTCACCACTGCGCCATCCCTGTTCCCCGACGTCTGTAGTCTGTGGATGATCCTACAGTGTGATCACTGAAATGAAACCTTGTCAGCATTACTTTCAAATGGTACTATTTACATTTAAGTATTTTACAAAATGAAATTTGGAATTCGTATTTAACTTCGATTTTAGGTGCTCTTGGGTGTAAAAGGGTTAAGAAATAAGGCTCCAAAGTGTCTGTGAATAATAATAAAGAAAACTGGTTAGCTCAGCTGCTACGGCGCACGACCGCAGAGTGAAGGTCTAGGGTTCGAAACCTCGCTAGACCAACTTTCGGGTGTTCAAATAACTCAGAAAGTGGGTGCTTCCTCTCCTATAACATCTACAAATAGTTCGACTATCACGTGACTCGGTCCTTTCTTGTCCGGTACAAACGTACCTATTTTTTCGTAGAATGTCGCTACAGGAAGCACTCGAGGTGTTGTTTCTCTCTTTACCTCCTTTGTTAAGAATAAAGAGAATGAATAGAATTAATACAACACAATAAAAAAAACATTCACATACTAGCTCACCCGTTGAACACTTTTTGCTTTAAATGTCAAGGAGATCCTCGCAGTTATTAACGCAACTTATGCAGTTGCGAAAAGAAAGCCTGAAAAAACCAGGCTTGCCGGGATTCGAACCCTGACCTCTGCGATACCGGTGCAGCGCTCTAACCAATTGAGCTAACAAGCCAACTGAGAGCTGGCCTGATTTTTTCAGGCTTTCTTTTCTCAATTGCATAAGTTGCGTTAATTACTGCGAGGATCTCCTTGACATTTATTCCGGCCAGCTCTCAGTTGGCTTATTAGCTCAATTGGTTAGAGCGCTTCACCGGTATCGCAGAGGTCAGGGTTCGAATCCCGCCGCAAGTCTGATTTTTTCAGGCTTTCTTTTCGCAACTGCATAAGTTGCGTTAATAACTGCGAGGATCTCCTTGACATTTATTTCTTCATTCCGCAGTTCAAATATATGAATTTCATATATTCATAATTTCAACTTTTTACTTTAGAAACAAAGAAACCTGTTGAGTACTTTATTAACCTTAAATCTGAGATGATCTAACGTACACAATTTTTTAATGCATAACAGCCCTTGACTGTTGTGTACGCACTTACGCAGCTGTTACAAGAAAGCCTGAAAATCGTTGTCGTACTGATCATCGTAGTCGTCTATAACCGGGGAACTGACGAACTGAATTACCACGGTCGTTCAAACAGCGACGAGTGCAAAGTGGGCTGACAGAGTGCCGTTGTGTTGTCGATGACGGCCAGTGAGGCGGTACACATGGCTATGCTTCGTCAAAAACCAGCTGAGGAATTTCTGCCAAGTTGAGGACGGCTTCATCATTTTGAATCTATATAGCTAGAGGATTGATAGTTCCTTATCATCATCGTTGAGCGCATTTAATACTGTTACTGTCACCGTTACTCTTACCTTTAACCGCCCCAGTACTTTGTTTGCCTTCACCAGGAGAACAGCCTCTGTCTCCAGCAGAGTTAAACTGAATGGCCATCTTTACAGGAAAGAGAGGTCGAGTTAAATGTTTAATATTACGGCAAACAATGCTAAAAATAGGACAAGACACGGCAGAGCCTTCCAAATTGTGATAACCATCGGAATACTATAGGAAACGTTTCTCCTGGAGAAAATATCATCAGAACACGCCTTTTTTAATTTAATCCCAAAGAAAGGTTTAATCTAAGATTTTGAGATACAGTCAAAATTTAATGAGCGCGAAGAAAATTTTGTTATCTAAAAGGGGTAGTATCTTGTCGAGTATCATGTTTTGGTAAAAAAATGTAACAAACGCTTCTTGACCAACAACAGCACGGTATCAAGTGAATTTTTAAAGGAAGGGCAAGTTAGAGTAGTTTTTACCGATTTCATCTAGACACAAGAAAAAAAAAAGTGGAAACGTCGGCCAAACTTTTTCAAGTTAGAATCCATTTCTTACCCTCTGTGGCCAAAAACGCTTACTAACAGTTTCTGTGTGCTAGAATAGCCATTTCTAGCAAAACTTAAGGTTTAGGTTTCCATTAATGCAAATTTGCCTTTTTGGCTTTTCAAAATGACACGAAAAATATGGATGTCAGTTCGTTCAGCATCAGTTTAAAGGTAATGGTACTTCCGTTTTAAGAACATCTCACATTTGACCGTAATAGAATGAAAGAAAAACCGCCGAGAGAATTCATGGGGTACTACCGACTGCATCCTCAAAGCGCGAAAGAGGAGGGCCGAAACGGGCGTAAGTATGCACGAATTTAAACAGAAAAATTGAGGCACGACTATGATAATGAGTCTTGCTTTGTTTTATGACTTGGGATACTTTCTCCTGAATTTTATTTTTAATTTCCTTTTTGATGTACTCTCAAGTTTTAATTTAATTTCAAGTGACAACGTTGTGAAGCTGTTGAATTAAAATTGTGAAGATAAATGACAACTTTTTAATTATTTCAATATAGATGTTTCAACAGTGTTTCAGTTGGGCCTATCTATCGATTCTGTCTTTGAGCAAAATTTGTATGATAACAAGAAATTTTAAATCAGTCCAAATAAATGCCCACTACATTGGTGATTGCGTGAGAAAATGTGGGTGTTAATTTTTAACCCGTTTATCTTTTCTCTGTTCCTGCAGGTAATACAGCGAAGGGAAATGAACTGTCATTACAAAACGTTGCAAACCTCCATCGGCAAAACAAATAGATACGATTTATCTCATATAGCACATTCCGGCTACGTATTTACTTGCAAACTATTCTTGAAAAAGTAATTAATTTGGTTTTCATTAAAGTGGATTATTTATTTTAATCAAGAACAGCTCGCAAAAGAAAAAGAAAAAGTAGAAAAGGAAGGAAAAAAAAAGGAAAACTGAAGCTGAAACAAGAAAGCCACACACACACACAAAAAAAAAACTATTGGCGACACGCAGTGGCTGAGAAGTATTAATCTGGCTGAGAAGTACTAATTTGGAGGAAAAAAGAACTGCATCTGGCAGCTCAATATGTAAAGACAACGATCAATTTCAGGGGAAACTGACGGTTATATTTTCCCCGCTGTTTCACTGTTTTTATGTTTTGAAAAGTGGAACTTTAAGTCGTCGTTCTGTGAAGGAAGTGATCAGTTGTGTACATAACGCAGCGATGACATCGAGGTTTCCATAAAGTCCTTCTTTTCAAATGTTGGGTGATTACATACAAGAAAATTATAACTCACCTTTATCATGCGGACAATTCTTGGACTCGTTTCATCGCTTTCAGATTGAGCATGTGTGAACACCTCGCTGTTCTTTTGATACAAAGAACATTTCTTTGACTCCCTGCAAAAGGTTGCCTCATAGCAGTTGCCATTCTTACTGCATCGCAAGGCGCAAGCTAACTCAGTGTCTACTCTGAAGCCAGCAATGCTATCCGAGTCTTTACGCTGTGTTGTTCGGAAGGAAAATGAGAACAAAGAAGAGCATTTTTCTTGCAGACGGACGCAGCAAACAAAACCAAGTAAAATACCAATGTGAAGTGATACGCTCTTCATATTTTTTTCACGGGTTGGAAGTGAAATGTTTACTTGAACGACTTGGTATTTCAGCTGGCACTCCCTGTTCAAACATTTGGTTAAAAGCCCTCTAGCTAGGTTAACGGGAGAATGTGCTAGAAAATTGCGCTTTTGTTTTTATTGAGGTAATTTTCACTCAATCTGCTTTTTTCTAATTGGCCCAGTGCACATTTCAAATGTTCATTTCCTTAAATTCATTGACAGTTCCAGAAATTTGTTAATCCTCGATGAGTTTGAGCTCGGTTTCCTAGTTTGAGTTTGTAAGAAGATTGATATTTAGGGTTTACCAAGTATTTGACGCACTGGGTGGTCGGATAAACGGGTTTCATGTAAGAAAATGACTACATAACCTACATCCTTGTATAAGCCATATATAAGCCTATTCTAAGCCAGTAGTATGGAGGGCCACTTTGGGAAAATGAATCAAAAAGGCCTACCCCCCCAACTTTTTAAACCAATGAGGGACTCGCGCCATTCCTTTTTATCATGTGATCCCGGTCAAGAGAATGGACCAATGAGAGAAGGGGTCAAAGGTCATTCAAGATGGCGGCTGATGGTGGGGGCATGTTTTGGGGGGAAGACCGCTGACCACCCCCCAACAAAAAGGATCGCGGGCTCATCCAAGATGGCGGCTGCTGGTGGGAGTGTGTTTTGGGGTGGGAGACCGCTGGGCGACATGGGGAAATCGCGGGCGCAGCAGCAGCAGCTGGACGACATAAAGAAGAGAGTGGAATGATTTGTGGCTTTCTTTTTTAATAACAAGTGGATCTACAAGGATGGTTTTTTTCTGATGAAAAAAAATGTCATGAGTGATCGGTTCCACAGAGACCGCAACAATGTTCGTCGGGTGGGATGACACAGCCTGCGTCTTTACAACGTTGACAGGTGACACTGCCCCAAGTGGTATCCCAAGGGGTGGGTTTCCAAGTGGTATCGGTATCAACGGGTAAGACTTGTTGACAAATCTTGCAGGGATCTCGAATATCGTCGCGCTCACACCAATGAAAAGAAGGGAAGTTGGGTTCGTCGTCCTGTTCTTTTTTCTTGGGAAGATTGTGTTCGAGACCTTGGAACCATCGATCGAGTGTGTGTTGTTTGACTTGAAGGTCTTGATTTTGTTCTTGGTAATCGCGCGGGTAAGAACACCCGGGATGAAAATGTCCTTTGCACCAGGCTTTGACAAAGGCGTGGGTGTCGATGGAGGTTTTGGGGGAATTGTTACAGAGGAGAAGTCCTTCGGTGGTTCGCCGTTGTTGAAGGATGGCATCGATGTTCAAGGGGACAAAATGTTGGTAGATGGTACATGGAACGGTGGGATTTTCTTGATGATAACGGGAATGGGCCAAGACGACTTCTCCTTTGTATTTTTTCTTGCCGATGGTTTGCGTGGGATGATAATTGAGGGGCATTTCTTCAAGGAGGAGATCCATTTTGTTGCCGAGATTCAGATTGCGTATAATGCGTCGGACTTCATTGGCTAGGTCCTCCATGCTGGGTCGGGTAAGAAATGAAGGAAGGTAAGGGATGGCGTTGACTTTTTCTAGAGAGTTGAAGGGTGATGACGGTGTTGCCTGATTTGAAGGGAGCGGGTTGTCCATTGGCTGTTTGAATGTCAATGTGAATGGTGTAGTAGTAAGGGGGGTCGATATGGGACTTTGTATCGAAAAGGCCTACCCCCCACATTCCATTCTGATGACGTCACAAAGCGATGGGACTTTGTATGGAGAAGGCCTACCCCTCGAGTTTGATAGGAATTTGGGATGGAAAAGACCCACCCCTAAACAATCAGAAGTGATGATCAGAAGTGATGACGTCATCAGAATGGAATGTTGTTGGAAATGAAGAGTTCACGTGTTTTTGTTTGGAAAACCGCTGACCGGTCTAGGAAAAGGAGATCGCGGGCTCAGATCAGCAAAGAGAGGACATTTCGTGACGCTTACATGACGTAGGGGAATCACCCTCTGGCTAGGGTGGGAAACCGCTGACCAGTTGGTTGAAAAAAAGGGGATCGCGGGCTCAAAGGGTTGGGGTTCATACAGAGGTTTGATACCGATCGGATTTTTGTCGATACCGAGGTTCGATACCCCTCTCTTTTTTCCGATCCCGATTCGATGAGATGGTGGTGTTGGTGGGCAGCAGCAGCGGCGGCGGCGGCGGCGGCGGCGGCGGCGGGCGCGCGCGCGGGGAATCGGCGGCAGCGGTGCGCGCTTGGCGCACGCTGTGGGGGAAACCAAGATCTTTTTAATGTGAGTTCGAATCCCGGTCGGGGGTGGAAAAAAAATTTTTTTTTGGAAAAAAGCATGGAAATTTTTTTTTTCGGGTCGAAGCGAGTAGGAGACAATGGATGGAAGAGTGTTTCTTGGGGATTTGGGTGGGAGGGTTTTTTTTGGGTTAGAAGCGATCGATCGATCGATCGATCGAGTTCGGCTCGGTTTGAAAAACAAAAATCCCTTTTTTTAAAAAACAAAACAAAAGAGAGTTGATTGGTTTTATTTGGATGACACAGGTTTTTTTTATTCATGTCAAGGTAGCCTGTGGACTCTGTCATGATCCTTCTTTTCTTCCCCTGGAGTTCTGTGTTGTTGTGAAGGAAACAAAAGGATCACCAAGCTGTCAACAGATTGCTTGCTTGCTTGCTTCACGTTCATTGAAATTGACTGGTGAAGGCTTCTTCTTCTTGTTTGTCATGGGCCAGAATAGTTTTGACGGTTTCGGTAATATCGTCCAAATTATGTTGGAGGACACTTTCTCGGAGTTTGTTGACTTTGTGTCGCCGCTCCAATCTCTATCAAGATGAAATTCTGGTATGTTGAAAACTGTGTCTTGGAAGAGGAGAAGAAGAAAAAAGGAGGCGGCAGTAGTGGCACGGATGTCCTTCGTACTTCAACCCATCCCTTAGGGAAAAAGAAATCATCACCAGGCGGTCAACAGAGGATTGCTTGCTGGTTCATGGAGATGAAGAATGTGCTCGTCAATGTGGCGAAGTAGAAGCTATGGTGCGCACGTATTCATTTGAATTGGCTGGTAAAGGCTTCTTCTTCTTGTTTGTCATGGTCAAGAATGGTTTTGACATGTTCTGTAATGTCGTCCAAGTTATGTTGGAGAACACTTTCACGCAGTTTGTTGACTTTGTGTCGTCGTTCGAGTCTCTTTTGTAAAATCTCCTCAAAATACTGGTCTCGTTCATCAGTCTTGTAGGTGCGTCCTGCTAGTTCCAAAGGAAAGACAATGGTGTTGTTTCTGTCAATGACCGCTAAATTGTCCAAATCTCTTTGGATTTGTTTTTTGAGTTCGTTGTGTTCGGTATTTTTCATGATGGCGGTGGCTTCATCTTGAATCAATTCTTTGTAGTGCTCGGTCACGTCTTCGAGATCATAACCAGCTTGTAGACCTTGTCGAACCAGTTCTAATATGTAGTCATGAGTGTTGTTGAAGGTTTTGGGATCTAAATTCTTGCAGTAGTCCATATTAAGATCGTCGTTGCTGTTGTTGCTTGCGTTGTAGATGAGTCGAATGAAGTTTAGCTTTGAGGTATTGTCTTTTTATAGTGAAAGGTGTGACGTGATGAGATCGATCATCGATGAGGGGTGACGTTTGTACGAGGGGCGTGGATGGATCGTATTGGTAAGTGTAACGGACCACGTGTTCTTGGAAATGCACCGTTTTTATCGTTTCCATTGTAACTGGGGTTTCCATGTGAGGTGAGGTTTCCATATGTCTTTGAGTTGAGTGCGGAGATATTGTAGTTCGTGTTCCATGTCTTGATGAAGGCGGGTTTGAAAGTCGCGACTGATGCGTTCCATTTCTTTTTTAAAGCATTGACCAATACGTTTCATTTTTTGTTCGAATGACAGATCTTCGTTTTGAGTGATGTCATCCATCATTTGTTCGAAAGTGGTGTTGTGGTCTTCAGTCGCCATGTTCTTGAATGTGACTGTAAAGATCACTGTTTTTATCAACAATGTTTTCTAAAGAACTGGTGGTTTGAAAGAGCCTTTTTACTTCGGCCAAAGTGTCTGGTGGGGGGTGTCTTGTTCCTACTACGGCGCTGTGTTTATGAAGCGTGGGTGATCCTTGCATTGGAATAAATCCACTGTAAGATGTCCATTGATTTTCGTTCCAATAATAATGATCTTGATGGTTTTCGTACCATCGTTTTTCTGGTATGTTGTAAAAATAAATTTGTTTGTGCTGATCGACAGCCAATTGCACCGTCCATCCCGTTCCTCCTTGAATGCTTTGCCTTTTCAAGGTGGTGTCATGGTAAATGTCACGTGCTGCTGTGTAGTTAATGTCATTTGTGTGTTGGAAATAACCAAAAGCGTACACGATGGTGGCAGGTTTGACGATGTGAAAATTGCGTAGTTGAAGATGGCGTGAAAACGTATTTGGAGTAAACAAGTGTTTGCCACTTCTTTCTCCGGCTCGTTTTAAGTGCGGCTCGGCTTCGTTGAGATCTTGTTGACGGAGTGGTGTGATAAATTTGCTTCGACTGTGTTGGGGTGGTATGATAATATGCATCTGCATGCCATATTCTTTAGCGCATTGTTCTGCATATTCGTCGATGCCAATGGCTCCTCCGCTGTAGATGTGGTAGTGACTCGTCGGCATGGTTAAATAATTAAGGTGTGTTCAACGTGGGGTTCTTTTTGTATTCGACGTGAACAGCTCGAACAAAGTTCTATATCCTCTTCCGTCTCGAAACGAGCTCGACAGGTGTTACACCATCTGGCATGGTGATGTGCGTCACATCCAACTGCAAACTGTCGTCGACTTCAAAGTTCTCATTTGAGTTCAACATTTTACTAATCTGATCCAATATGCGGCGGGCCCCGGATAAGGGGTCTCGCCAATCGCCGATAGTTACATTGGCTGAGGTGTGGACCGATTGAAGTCGGTTGGAAGATAAATAGATTTGTATTCTGTCATGGTCCGGCATATTACGCGTGAGATCTTCGATTTGATCCGCCAATCCTTCTTCAAACGCGCGCACAATATTGCCATGCCCTTCTGGAAAACTCTCTGGCGGGTTTTCCACGCGTAAGTGATAGCTTGTACGTGTGATTCCATAGCTCTTGGCTTGACGTTCTCGGAATTTAACACGTCGAAATTGATAATGGTTGCGTCGTTGCGGTACAGCACCACCTTCCTGTTCCCATAAATCCATAAAGTCATTAAGATCATCGTCGGACTCGGTGTTACTTGCCATGCTAACAAAAAAATGATGCGTTGAAAAGATAGAAAGGTGATATATAGACTGTTTTGATTGACAGCTTCTTTTTCTTATATATACAGGCACCACTCATCACTTTTTATTTGTTCAATGTATGGAGAGACCAAAAAACAAAACAAGTCCCTAAAATGGAATCTCCTTTTACTGCAAGCGGCAATATCGATTATAACACTCGTTTTTATCAAGAAATGGTCGAATGCCGATGGAAACGATGTTGGATCGTGGCCATTCTCAAACATATTCATCGTCACGTGCACGATCTAGAACCACCCACTCAACCCGTTTACAGTGAAGAAGTATTACTTCATATGCGTCATATTAATGAGGCCATCAAAGAAGGGTTACGCCATCTGTCTTTGGATTTGGTGTATCAATCGTGGCGCAATCTACTGACCCAATATCACATGGACGTCCCGTGTTGGCAACCTAACGACATCGAATTCATCGTGCACATCACGAGCCCCGACATCGTGACAGAACAAATTTTAGAAGAAATCGTGTCTTTTCGACACCAATTTAGTACGTTCACCTATGAACTTTTGGGTTTGACACATGAAGACGTGGATAACATTTTTGGGTGGTCACGTGCAACCTTACGTCAACGTGGATGGGCGGGCATCGACATACCCGATGGACCTGAACGTTGACCCCTATTTTTTGTCTCCACCAATCCTAGCTAAGATCACGTCAACATCACGTCATCATCGCCTATAAAATAGCGTGTTCTTTTTTCATTCTTTCTCTCTTCAATTCACCATGGCTACGAAGAGACCTTTGCAACAACTCGAAGAGATGGTGACTGCTTTACCCCCTGCACCCACGGAGAAAAAGTCCAAAAAAGACAAAAAAATCAAAATCAAAAAACCACTCCAAGTGGATCCTTCTTCACCACCACCAGTACCGTCAACACCTACAACGACCACATTGTCACCACCACCACCAGTACCGCCGCCGCCACCACCACAGCTCATCAATATGGATGACTTATTCAATGGTGACAATATTCTCAATTTGTTAAATCCGCCTGCTGCTAGTTATCAAGTACAACTACCGCCTATGGAACAAGCTTGTCGATCCGTTGTCTGTCCTATGCATCAAACAGACCTAATTTGCTTTCAAGCCCAAACCACAGGAGACACTTACATCAAATGCCAAGAAAAGAAATGTGCCCTCTTTTGTCATCAAGATCAAATCGCCACTTATCTCAAGATCATTAATGAAAAACTCCATCCTGATTATCTCAAAAGAACCCTGGTGTGTGACTGTGAAGAACCCGTGCTCTTACGAATCAGCCGATCCCAAGCCAACCCCAACCGTCCTTATTTCACATGCAAAGAAACACCCGAGGATCGATGTCCTTTCTTTCAATGGGCCGACAAACCCTTGAAACCCAAGAACCGAAAAAAACAAAGACAAGATACGACCAAGTAGACACACGAACTGTTTTTAATGAACAATGATTATGATACATGATAAAAACAAATGAAAAAGCAGGTCCGGAAAAAAGAGCATGATCGACCGGGGCGCCGGTAAAATGAAATACACGCGCTCTTTTGACTTTTTTGACTTGTGAAATCTATAAAAGGCCGATGTTGTAAGAATAAAATTTTTATTAGTGTGGCCATGGAGTCTGTGTGGTTGTGTTATGCGTGGGAGGGTTTGTTGTCCCTGGTGCAATGGCAATGCCATCAATCCCTTTGCCAAGTCTTATATGATCATCAACCCGGTGTCAAAATCCCCATTCCCCCATGTCCCGAGGATACGCCTCCTCTCCAGATCTTTGAAGAAACCCATGTAGACCGCAACCTGTATCGATGGGTGGTGTTTGTCTTATGGTTAAAAGCTCATCCGAACGCATGGCGATGGTATCGAATCATTCAAAAGGCGCATCCCCACACCATCCCTTCCATACACACCTTGTGGGATGAGTGTCAGAAAGTATGGCGCCTCGAAAGACCAAACGAACGAAACTCGATGTCTCGCAATCATGGTTGACCCGTTACCACGATCCTCGAGCCCCGGGCAGTTTAGGAGGCGTGCAACGGTTTGCCAAGGCCCATCACCTCCCCTTGAAAAAAGCCCAACGGATCTTGGAACGGGATTTGGCCTACACGTTGCATAAACCTCGACGTCGTCGTTTTCCAACCTTGCCCGTGATCGTAGGAGGCTTAGACGATCAATGGGTGGCGGATTTGGTGGAAGTACAACCCTTGGCCAAGTATAATCGTGGCATTCGGTATTTACTGACGGTGTTGGATGTGTTGTCGAAATACGCGTGGGTGCAACCGTTGAAAGGCAAAACGGGGGTGGCTTTGGTCCAAGCGTTTGACAAGATTTTGAAACAAGGAGGTCGACGTCCCAATCGATTGCAAACGGATCGAGGGAAGGAATTTTACAATCGCACGTTTCAACGTTGGCTCGAGGAGCAAGGAATCCAGCATTTTTCTACCCAAGGGGATGCCAAAGCGAGTGTGGTGGAACGATTTAACCGCACCTTGAAAGAACGTTTGTACCGCTATTTCACTGCTGCCAACACGTTGAAATTTGACAATGTGTTACCCGAGTTGGTCCAAGGCTACAATGCCACACGTCATCGAAGTATTGGTATGGCCCCTCAAGACGTGACGTGGGAAAACGATGAAGCCGTGTGGAAACGCCTGTACGAGAAACGTTTGAAAAGAAAACACTCCCAACCCAAATTCAAAGTAGGGGATCGTGTGCGTCTCAACAAGATTCATCGTACGTTTGAAAAAGGGTATTTACCCGGTTGGACAGAAGAAGTGTTTGTCGTGCATCGTGTGGTGCCGGGTCCTGTGCCCACCTACAAGATTCGCGAATGGGATGACACGCCCGTCGATGGCACGTTTTACAAGGAGGATTTACAAAAAGTACACGTGTCCGATGTGTTTCGTATCGAAAAGGTACTTAAGCGTCAAAATGATCGCCTGTTGGTCAAGTGGAAAGGGTGGCCGGACAAGTACAATAGTTGGATTGCCAGGGGAGACGTGACCTCCCTCCGACCGCCCCAGACAAAGAAAGAGACAAGCCCACCCCAGAAAAACAAAAGACGACGACGACGACGCGACTAGACAGGGATGACGTGGGTGCCCAATTCTTCGTTTTACGTGACGTTGATGAGTCATGCGAGTACCAAAGAGTTTCCTGGGAACAAGAGTCATCATTTCAGAAACCGATTGCCTAAACCTATCCGATTTGTGGGACGAGGATGGATGGTGGGTATGGTGAGTTTATCCTTACCCATCATTCCAGTGATAACGGAAGAAGGAGGAGTGGGCGATTCCCATCCTCTGTTGTATGTACGATGGCACGAACGGGTGTATACCCAAGACGATCAAGGGAACGATCGCTGGTACCATGAACGTCGCGAATTCACTGTCTACGGTCGAGATATGAGAAAGGAGATGGCCTCGTCGACGGGATCGCACTTTTTTCATCAACTGGTGTACCGTTACGAGCAAAGCCGTGCGAAACAAACCGCCCCCAAAAACAAATGGGCGGAGGACAATGGGATCAAATTGTATCCGACCTTTGAATGGACCTCCGAAGGGGATTTGTTGTTGAATACCACCAATGTGGATTACAAACGACAAGTAGCGCACGTGTCATGGGGCAGAACCTTGGCCCTGAGAATGGGATGGATTGAACAAGTGTCCCCCGGCCAGTATCGATTGGGTCCGAATCTCTTGCAAGAATTTCAAGGCATTTCCACCATTCCCACCCCGACGGATGTCCGCGATACCAGCAACAAGCCCCTCTTTTGGAAAGTGGAGGGGGATTATCTGAAATTGAGTCTATCGTGCCCTTGGCGGTTTGTGAATTTGAACAAGACCTTTCGTCCTTCGTTGGAATTTCCCTCCACGCGTCCTTTGCACGTGTATTGTGATGTAGGGACCAGCAGCATGGTAGGGGGTCGCATCACGGATCTCTTACGAGAAATCAAGTACCAGCCTCAAAACACCACCCACTTTGAACCTCGACATATTCAATATGTCCCAGTACGCAACGAAGTGGTAGAAATCGTGGAAACCCAGATGGCCGAAACCAATGGGGATCTGGTCAAGTTTGGTGAAGGGCATACCCTCCTGACCCTCCACTTTAAAAGGGAAGTGGTCGTGTAAAGAAGAAGAAGAAGACAACATGTCGTTCTACGTGACGTTACCCAGTCATGCCAACCGACGTGAATTTCCCAACAACCAAGCCAATTCCTTCAAGATTCGTTTACCGAAACCGTTGCAGTTATCCGGAGGGGGATGGCAAGTGGGGTTGAGTGCCATTTCCTTACCGGATGCTCGCGTCAATTTGTATGAGTTGGTCAAGAAAAATGGGTACGTCATGGGGACGTCCTGGGACCAAACCTATCCCAAACCGGGTGGAAAAGACGGGGAAATGACCTCGCGAGCAGACACTGCGCGAACCATCATCAATGACATTCAAGATTTGGATTGGGTAGTAGATGGCGTGAGTTTCATGAAAGCCATCATTGCCCACTTGGAACAACAACGTAAGGAATTGGCGATTCAAGGGGGTCGGTTTACCAACGATCAAGGCAAACACACCTACATCAAGTTCAAGTGGGAAGGCGAAGATCTGCTCATTGACAACACCAATATCTGCCATTGTGGCACCGACACGCCAGCCCTGACCATCTACACCAAGTTGGCTCTCAAGATGGGATGGTTACGTAAAATTGACACTGTATTGATGTTGGGACCAAACTTACAACAAGAATTCATCGGGGATCAAATCCCCAACATGACAAAACCAGCCGTTGACAACGCTTGGAACGATGTGAACGACGATCAGAGCAAGCCGGTCTTTTGGACGGTGCGTTCTTTTTTACCGGATTATTTACAATTGAGTATGAGTTGTAATTGGCGTTTCACGAACTTGAATGTGGCGTTTCGAGCGGTGGTGGGGGAACCTACACGATCATTGCACGTGTACTCCGACGTGGCAGGCAGCACTGTGGTGGGCAATCGCGTGACCGATTTGTTGCGTGAAATCCAGTACAAGCGACAAGCACGTGGCACCATCTACTTTGAACCGTTGCACATTCAATACATGGCTCTTCGTAACGAGGTGGTGGAAATGATTCATGTTCAAGTGGCTGAAACGATTGGTAGAGGAGGAGACTTGGTCAAGTTTGGTGACGGCCATACCATTGTCACGTTGCACTTCAAAAAGGCATAAAAAAGAGAGACGAGAAGGGACCCCAAGTCAATCATGCCTCCGAGACGACGACGACGACGACGACGACAGCGTCCCCAAGCGGGGGAAGGGATCAACGCAGTGATTGCCGGGATTCCTAAAACTGCATGGTCCATCACCAAAGGGATAGAAAAGTTGGCTAAAAAGAATGCCAGAAAAGCGCATTTGAAACGCATGGCAGAGATCAAAAGTGGGAAACGAAAACGCTATGCGGGGGAATCGTTTACGTGCAACCTCATGTGAGTATAAAAAGAAAACAAGGGTTGTGAAAAACAAACAAACAAACATGCCAAAGACAAGAGTGCGTCGAACGAGACGAAGAAGAAGGCAACGAGGGGGTTTATTCCCACTGGCCGCTCTCATTCCTGCCTTGATCGCTGGAGGAAAAGCCGTGGCGTTGGGTGCCGCGGGGGGTGCTGCGAGTTACGGGGCTAAAAAAGGGTTGGAAGCCGCTTTTCGGAAAAAACGACGATGACGGTATAAAAAGAGACGAGTGCTGTGACACCAACCAAACGTGATCCTTGGTAAAGCGTGAAGAGTACGATGCGTGGGGGAAGTTTGACACGATTTCGGACCGACGAGTGGTATGATCAACAAGGCAAAGGATTGGTGACGGATCTCTTGCGTGGGGGGTTCCAAGGCCTTAAAAGCACGCGAAATCCTTTGAAATTGCCTAGTAATATCAAGAGAGGCTTGGAAACGGGTTTGACACGAGGTGTTAAACGCAAAGCCGAAGACGTCATTAAAAAAGAAATCACCAAACAAGCCAAGAAAGCGTTGAATCAGAAGAGCGTGAAAGACGCCGTGCGGGTGGCCAGTGCTTTGTTTCCCAAACAAGTGAAACGAGCGCGTGATATTTTTGGAGTGTGAACATGGAACCCGTGCCTTCGCGACCTCGACGGATCCGTAGTGATCGGGGTTTGTCTCAATGGGGAGGACTGTATCCTTTTTGGAAACTCATGCGACGACAACGGGGAGGCTGGTTGAGTCCCGAGGTGATGAGAGTGCCCGGGTTTGATTTGAGACAACGTTTAGCACGACGCTATAAAAACCCCTCACGACGACGAGGTACCACCACTCGACGACGACGACGACGTTAAACATGCCTGACGTGAGTACGCAAACCTCCCCGGCTCACGAGCGTTCCGAAGGGACAATCAACCCGGCGTTACGGATTTTCAATGTGCCGCCGACCGACATTAGCATCAATGCCTATCGCATGGTCACCATTCAACCCACCACCACGGGCATCAATCCCATGGAATTCATTGTGCCAGGCTTGGACGATTTTGTGGATTTGGGACGCAGTTACTTTACCATGGAATTGAGATTGCAGAAAAGTACAAACGATGACTTGGTGGCCAATGAAAAATTGTGGCCCGTCAACAATCTGGCCCATTCTATCATCAAACAAATTGACTTGCAGTTGAATGGCACGTTGATCAGTCCTCAATCCGACACCTATCATTACAAAGCTTACCTGGAAACCTTGCTGAATTATGACCGAGAAGATGGCAAGACCGTGTTGGGACCCCAAGGCTGGTTCAATCAAGTGGATTCCCCACCCCAATGGACCGACAACAATACCAACAGTGCTGGACCGCATGCAGACTACAGGAATCTCAGTGCCAATCACAAAGGAGCCTTGGCCGCCATGGTAGCCGAAACCGCCAAGTATGCTGGAGGTGTCACCCACAGTCTGGTGTTTACCCCGCACTTGGAAGTGTTTCACACCGGCAAACTGTTGGTGCCTGGCATCGAAATCAAGATGAAATTTCATTTCAATGGTCCGAACCTGTTTTTCAATGGCGTGGCTCTGGCTGGCCGATTGATGGAAGGCGATGTCAAACTACGGTTTCATCTCTGTCAACTGCGTTTGAATGACGCCATCTACCAGAGTTTGTCTGAAAAAAGACACAATGAAGGCGAAGTGGCTGCCTACCCCACCGTCCGCAGTGAAATCCGGACCTTCAGCATGCAAGGCAACCTGGTCCGCTTTGATATCCCCAACCTGTTTCAAAACAGAGTGCCTGACCGATTGATTGTGGGGTTAGTGGACAGCCGCGCCTTCAATGGCGATGTGACCCGAGATCCCTTCTGCTTTCAGAAATTTGGGCTGACCTCCATTAAACAGATTGTCAAAGGAGAAGAATACCCTTATGAAACCCTGCAGTTGGTGCATGACAATGGCACCCGAGATAATCTAGGCTACTTCCGTTTTCTGCAAGCCAGTGGAGCTTGGTGTAAAAAGAAAGGCAATATGGTGGAACTAGAAGATTGGGGCCAAGCTAAAAATTGTACCTTGTACATGTATGACAATGTGGCCAATGGATGTGCTGACAGTCAAACCCTCAACCCCAAGCAAACAGGCGATTTACAACTCAGCTTGGAATTTGGAGCCGCGCCCACTACCAATATAACCGTGCTCGTGTATGGGGAATTTGAGAACTTGCTGGAGATTGACCGCAACGGAGCCGTGTTGTACAACATTTACCAGCACTAAAGAAAGAAAAGATGGAACACGTGGCCTTGAATAATGTGCAGTTGGATTATTTAGCCCGTGACGACCCCCAATTGAAACCGATGTTTTACGGGACGGTGGCCTGTGATCGATTACCCAAGCGTCCTGTCAAAACCCAACGCCAAGGGTACATTGTCAACACCGACCCGCACGATCAACCCGGACAACATTGGTTGGCGGTGTGGACCGAGGGAAACGTGTGTGAAGTCCTCGACAGTTATGCCTTGCCATTGGACACGTACGTGCAAGCTGCCCCGTTACGAGCGTGGATTGTTCAACATTGGAAGTATGTGGTGACCAATGGCAAGTCCCTCCAAGCCATCTCAAGCAAGTCCTGTGGCGATTATGCGTTGTTGTACTTGAAAGCCAAAGCCCGTGGCCGGACCTTGCAAGAATTTTTAAATGAGTTTTCCGATCATGATTATGTAAGCAATGACCATCAAGCCGGTCAACGCCTTCAGCAACTCATTGTAGGTCAAGAAGCCAGATGGTATCAACTTTGTTGTCATCCGTATCATCAATGGAATGGTTAAATAAAAAAGTTCGTTGGAAAAAACGGTGTCGGAGTCGTAGCTCAGTTGGTAGAGCCTTTGGATCCCCTAAAAAACAGGTGTGGGGGATTGTGCGTGGGTTCGAGTCCCACCGACTCCAATAAAAAGGTGCCTTTTTTTTTCCCCTGGGTAGTATCATCATCATGCAAACGGCGAAACCGTTTCGTTTTCATACCCCCTCCTCTATCTTGGTGGTGGGTCCTTCGGGATGTGGGAAAACCGTGTTTACGGAAAAACTCTTGGTAGAGAACCCGGATTTGTTTGACACCCCGCCGACTCAAGTGCATTATTGTTATGGGGCCTGGCAAGATCGATTTCGAGGCATGCAAGATCAAGGGGTGCTGTTTCACGAAGGGATTCCCGATCATGACGCCTTGGTGCAATGGTTTCCTCAAGGACAGGGGGTCCTGGTCTTGGATGATTTAATGGATGAAGGGAGTCACGATAAACGCGTGTTGGATTTATTCACCAAACATTCACATCATCAAGGGGTGACGGTGTTGTACTTGTGTCAAGACATGTTTCCCGTGGGTCGCTATGCGAAAAGTATATCCCGCAATGCCCATTACATTGTGGCGTTCAAGAACCCCCGGGATCAATTAGGGGTACGCAACGTCATGCTGCAATCGTTTCCGACCACGTGGAAAGACACGTTAGAGACGTTTCATCACGCCACTGCACGGCCTTATGGGTATTTGGTGTTGGATTTGCACCCGGCCTCGTCCGATCAACAACGCTTGTTGAGCCACGTCTTAAAAGACGAGGGATGGACGCGCACGTATCAAAAAACGTCGCAGTGATCAGGATGTCAAGTAAAAGAAAAACCGTGGTATCCTTGCTGAATGGACCGTTGTCCAGAAGCCACGGTGAAAAATTCAAACCGGAACTTTTGCAACGCATGGATTCCTTGTATGCCTTTTACCACAAACAGTGGTGGTGTTATCGGAAAATGCTGAATCATTTCAAGTTTGTCAACGCCTTGTTCAATGGCTTGGCATTACTCCTGATGGCAGCGGGCATGATTGCCGGACCCCTCTTGGAAAACAGTACTTTGGTGGCGTGTTTGGCGGCCGTGGGTACGGTGGTCAAAGGATGGAACGATTTTAAACAATACCGGTTTAAAGTGACCATGAGTCGGTTTGCGTTTACCACGTATGCCAAAGCCTTGACCGAATTGAAAACCTATGTGCGTGGTGTTCCTTTCGAGGACCTGGAAAGGTTTTTGATCAAGATGCAAACGTTGGATGATACCATTGTGGATTTCACCCCTCCGTTACCCAAACGGTGTCTACAAGATTACCGCCGTCATTTTATGTACCAACCCGTGGAAGCCCTATGCTATGTGGACGGATGTCCTCGTCCCTTGAGACCCAAAGACTATTGGATAGATAAAAAGCCGCTCCCTCCCAGTCCCACGCTCTTAGAACCATGGCCGTCCAACGACGACGACGACGCAGAAAAAGGAAACGACGTCAAAGAGGAGGGGGTTTAATCAGACAACAAGGCCGTGGCTGGTGGCAAGATTTCAAACGCAATACCCGTCAAGGCTATAAAGAGACGCAAGACCTCATCAAACAAAACAAAGCCCTTCAACGTGTGTTGTTGCACTCATGGTATCCTTGAGGAGGAGACGACGTCGTCGTCAACGAGGCGGTTTTTTAAATCTATTGGTCCCCGCCATGGCGGGATTGGGGAAAGCCGTGGCCTTGGAAACGGATAAACGTATAAAACGCACCATTCAAAAAGCCAACCAACGCTATCGTCGTCGCCATCGGTAAAAGATGCAACGTCTTCGACGTCAATTGCCGTTTTTACGGTCCATGTTACAAGAAGCCAATGGCTCCAAACGACAAGAGTTGTTACAACATGCCAATGCCGATCAAATCAATGCTGTGAGTGAACTGGTTCTTAACTTCTTAAAAAACAAGATTCCCGTCACCCCACCCATCCTGGCCAAACTTCAACCCTATAAAAAGGTGCTACGGGATTTGGGACGTCGTAAACATTCCGTCAAAAAACGTCGTCAGTGGTTGGTCCGACAAAAAGGACGCGGGTTATTTCAAGGACTACATCACGTGTTATGTCAATGTGCTCGACCGACCCGTTAACCCTGGCCACATGGATCACCCTGTTACAAGAGGCCAATCGGGCCACCGACAAGTGGAAAGACGACTGTTATTATTGGAAGCATAAATATCACCTGTTGCATCAAGAGTACATGCATATCTTGAACTCTGCTCTTTGTGAGAGCTGTCGTGCAGTGGAAGACGGGGAACTTTGCTCTGACTGTAGTCAACGATGGACGAGGTGTACATGATTCCCCACAAGGACTTGGAACAACTCATTCAATATTACAAAGGAGAACTCACCGAAAATGCCTTGTTGAACAAAGCCGCCACGTTAGCCGCCAAAAAACATGTCTTGTTAGCCAATCCCGAATTACCCCCCGCCGTGGTCAATGCTCAAATCAAACCGATGAGTCAAGAATTAACCAAGTTAACCAAACGCATCCGTCAATTTCCTGGCGGGGTGGGGGTTGGTGCCCCGGGTGCACCGCCAGGCGAGGAAGAAGAAGAAGAAGCCGGGGATTTGGTGACGGGACCCGTCGAACAATGGTTGAAGCGCATGATAAAAGGGAGCCCGTCCACCCCCAAACCACCCATTACCCCTGCCACCAAGAAAGGCAAAGGAGCAGCCACCACTGGTAAAATTGTCAAGAAAGGGAGCCCATCCACCAGTCGAGGGGATCTACAATCGCGTTTAGAAGCCATTCGAGAACAACGCAAGACGTTGGAAAAAAAGTTAGCCGACAGTCGCAAAGGCAAAGGTAAAGGCAAAGGCGTCTCCCGTGAAGTGCAAGCATTAAAACCCTTACCCGGTTGGGAAGATTGGCACCGAGGTAAAAAGTTACGACGTCGATTGGATTACGACAGTGAGTAAAAAGATGCCTACCCAGAGGAGGAGACGGGGAGTCAAACGGAAACGCCGCCAATCCGGTGGGGCGGTGGATGTCCAAAAATGGATCGCCAAAACCGGCAAAGAATTTCATTGGCCTGGCTATCAGTACATGGGCCCTGGGACGCATTTAGCCAAACGTCTGAAACGTGGAGATCCCGGGATCAATCGCTTGGACCAGATTGCTAAACAACACGACATTGATTACAGCCGTGCCAAGAATTTGCAAGACAAATGGAAAGCCGATACCAAGATGATCCAAGCCATTGATCGGTTACCCGGCAAGAAAACCAAGACGGAACGCGTGGTCAAAAAAATCATGCAAGCCAAGAAACGTTTAAAATTGTAATTGTTTTAATCACCTCGTGTTACAGCCCATGTTGTGTTCTTTTGGGAGAAAATAAAACAAAATGAAAATGTCTGCACCTGTCTTTTTTTTTGTTCAAGAAACAGAATCATCGAAATCAAACGGATCGTCCACATCTCAATTGTTCCCATTTGTCATGCATGTGCTTTAAAAAGTCACACACCTCCCCGCTGCTCTCTCTTCTCTAATTGTTCAGCAAGACTCTTGTTTTGGACACGTTCTGCCTTCACCTCTAAATCGTCTTCGAATGTTTCAAACTCTTCCAATAATTTCTCGTGGTCATGATAAGATGCTCCAGCCAGGCGCACCCTCTGTTTTTATGGTTTCGCGTCGTTCCCCGCTAGGCCTGATGGGACCTCAGAGAGGGGGAGGGGGGTCCCCTCTCCTGGGGGAACCCATGTCCCTGATAGGGGATTGGTCCATTCCCTCCTCCCCCGGGACCTTTGTTCTCTATAAAAAAACAACCACGTCCTGTTTTTATGTCCGTTGACTTTTTCTGGAGAGTTGAAGAGTGAGGATGGTGTTGCCTTGTTTGAAAGGAGCAGGCTGTCCATTGGCTGTTTGAATGTCAATGGCAATGCTGTCAAAGATCGTTTTACCAAGAGGAAAATACATCCGTTGCGTGGTATCAAACTGATGATCGGTATTGCCGGCATCCATGGTACGTAAAAACCCTTTTTGTTGATTTCCCACAATGCTCTGTGCGACGAGATCGGTGTAAATCATGAGTTGTTGTTGTCCTTCTTGTGGTTTGACCGTGGGCGTACTGGGAAAAGGTTGTTGACTCAGATTCGGCCCCAAGAAGAAGTAATAATCGAAATCGGGGTGGGTAAAGCTGACGGAGACAATGCCACGAGGTGGATATTTGTTGACAGGACCGGTGGTTGGTTCCCATTTATGACGATCGTTGTAATCCACAATATGTTTGACCAGATAATTTTTTTCTTGGACAATTTGTTGCGTCGGCATTCCATCTTTCACCAGTCCCATCAGTTGAGCGAATTTCCATTCCATTTCAAATTGCATGTTGGCTGGAATGAGTACATACAAGGAATCTAATTCGGAGGCAATGCCGGCATTGGTGATTTTCACGTAGGGTTGAGCCAGGTTGAGAGCGGCTAGTTCTCGTCGTTTAGCCTGATCGTCCACGTCCATTTTGGCTATATCCATCATGACTTCCATGTGTTGTTTTTCCATTTCGTAACCGATGGCGATCCATGCTTCTTTCAAATTGTGGTAATACCCTGGCGGTAAATGGATTTGTTTGGTGACTTGAATGGGAGCCGTTCCATCGCCGCGTTTTGGTATGTATCTGATATCTGTTTTCATCCAGTGTTTTTGACTATCTTCTTGCGTCCAATTCTGCTTGGTTTGATCTCCCAATTGTTGATTAAAACCAGGGTGTGAGATATGCACCAAGGCCGCTTCCCAATCATCTTCTACCAGATAATGTGAATGAGGAAGTCTGGCAGTAAATTTTTGCCCCGTGCCTTGCGCTTGATCACTGAGGAGGGTGATGTAGAAACTCATGGTGACAACAAAATAGCCCATGGTTGCCTTTTTATACCTCCACCCACGTCACCTTTCCGGATTACAAGCGTTACCAGTTGGTGTACGACAAGAGAGTCATTGGTCCTGCCACGAAACATGTTGTGGATTGTGCGGTGATACAAAACAATCCAAAACTGGACTTTTTTTGAAAAAACATAGCGCGCGCAACCCGCTGCCCGCGGGTAACGAAATATGTTTAGAAATGTTTTTTGTAAGACAGATTTCTCATTGGTTCCCTGTTTGTATATAAAAGAGTGGGTCAGTTGACTTGTCCGTGGTACATTGAAGTTCCGGATTTTTTTTTGCGGCCCGTCATGCAGACATCGAGGGTTGAAGAAGAAACACCTTGGGATTTGCTCCCACCTGAAATCAAGGAGTATATTTTAGACTTACGCGCTGGACAACTTCATCGCGAATGTTTAAAAGAGGTAAGACATACCTTTTGAATCAAAACCCTTTCGGTTCATGTTCCCGCGCGAGCTTCTGAATTATTTTTTATGCGTAGGTCCATACCCAATTAAAAAAAAGAATGGTATCGATGGCATCCCTTGAGTTGTCCCCTTTGCAAGGAATTTAAACGTCTTGAAAAGCAAATGAATGAACAATCCTCTGATCTCTATGTCGTTCGAATCTCTTTACAAATGATGCGCCAACTAGCGGATAATTGTGACTTTTTATCGACCTGGAAACTTATGTTCTATTTGTATTAAATTGGTAGTTGCTGATAGAGTTTGAAACCACCAAGGCCTACCATCGTGTCCATTGCCGTCCCTGCCGCAATATGTGGAACAAAGCGGGAAAAAAACACATGGAACAGTTGTTGAGTGCTTTACCATAGACATTTGTATTTTTTTATCGTGGAGTGGAACGATATTACCGAAACCGTCAAAACTATTCTGGCCCATGACAAACAAGAAGAAGAAGCCTTCACCAGTCAATTTCAATGAACGTGAAGCAAGCAAGCAAGCAATCTGTTGACAGCTTGGTGATCCTTTTGTTTCCTTCACAACAACACAGAACTCCAGGGGAAGAAAAGAAGGATCATGACAGAGTCCACAGGCTACCTTGACATGAATAAAAAAAACCTGTGTCATCCAAATAAAACCAATCAACTCTCTTTTGTTTTGTTTTTTAAAAAAAGGGATTTTTGTTTTTCAAACCGAGCCGAACTCGATCGATCGATCGATCGATCGCTTCTAACCCAAAAAAAACCCTCCCACCCAAATCCCCAAGAAACACTCTTCCATCCATTGTCTCCTACTCGCTTCGACCCGAAAAAAAAAATTTCCATGCTTTTTTCCAAAAAAAAATTTTTTTTTCCACCCCCGACCGGGATTCGAACTCACATTAAAAAGATCTTGGTTTCCCCCACAGCGTGCGCCAAGCGCGCACCGCTGCCGCCGATTCCCCGCGCGCGCGCCCGCCGCCGCCGCCGCCGCCGCCGCCGCCGCTGCTGCTGCCCACCAACACCACCATCTCATCGAATCGGGATCGGAAAAAAGAGAGGGGTATCGAACCTCGGTATCGACAAAAATCCGATCGGTATCAAACCTCTGTATGAACCCCAACCCTTTGAGCCCGCGATCCCCTTTTTTTCAACCAACTGGTCAGCGGTTTCCCACCCTAGCCAGAGGGTGATTCCCCTACGTCATGTAAGCGTCACGAAATGTCCTCTCTTTGCTGATCTGAGCCCGCGATCTCCTTTTCCTAGACCGGTCAGCGGTTTTCCAAACAAAAACACGTGAACTCTTCATTTCCAACAACATTCCATTCTGATGACGTCATCACTTCTGATCATCACTTCTGATTGTTTAGGGGTGGGTCTTTTCCATCCCAAATTCCTATCAAACTCGAGGGGTAGGCCTTCTCCATACAAAGTCCCATCGCTTTGTGACGTCATCAGAATGGAATGTGGGGGGTAGGCCTTTTCGATACAAAGTCCCATATCGACCCCCCTTACTACTACACCATTCACATTGACATTCAAACAGCCAATGGACAACCCGCTCCCTTCAAATCAGGCAACACCGTCATCACCCTTCAACTCTCTAGAAAAAGTCAACGCCATCCCTTACCTTCCTTCATTTCTTACCCGACCCAGCATGGAGGACCTAGCCAATGAAGTCCGACGCATTATACGCAATCTGAATCTCGGCAACAAAATGGATCTCCTCCTTGAAGAAATGCCCCTCAATTATCATCCCACGCAAACCATCGGCAAGAAAAAATACAAAGGAGAAGTCGTCTTGGCCCATTCCCGTTATCATCAAGAAAATCCCACCGTTCCATGTACCATCTACCAACATTTTGTCCCCTTGAACATCGATGCCATCCTTCAACAACGGCGAACCACCGAAGGACTTCTCCTCTGTAACAATTCCCCCAAAACCTCCATCGACACCCACGCCTTTGTCAAAGCCTGGTGCAAAGGACATTTTCATCCCGGGTGTTCTTACCCGCGCGATTACCAAGAACAAAATCAAGACCTTCAAGTCAAACAACACACACTCGATCGATGGTTCCAAGGTCTCGAACACAATCTTCCCAAGAAAAAAGAACAGGACGACGAACCCAACTTCCCTTCTTTTCATTGGTGTGAGCGCGACGATATTCGAGATCCCTGCAAGATTTGTCAACAAGTCTTACCCGTTGATACCGATACCACTTGGAAACCCACCCCTTGGGATACCACTTGGGGCAGTGTCACCTGTCAACGTTGTAAAGACGCAGGCTGTGTCATCCCACCCGACGAACATTGTTGCGGTCTCTGTGGAACCGATCACTCATGACATTTTTTTTCATCAGAAAAAAACCATCCTTGTAGATCCACTTGTTATTAAAAAAGAAAGCCACAAATCATTCCACTCTCTTCTTTATGTCGTCCAGCTGCTGCTGCTGCGCCCGCGATTTCCCCATGTCGCCCAGCGGTCTCCCACCCCAAAACACACTCCCACCAGCAGCCGCCATCTTGGATGAGCCCGCCATCCTTTTTGTTGGGGGGTGGTCAGCGGTCTTCCCCCCAAAACATGCCCCCACCATCAGCCGCCATCTTGAATGACCTTTGACCCCTTCTCTCATTGGTCCATTCTCTTGACCGGGATCACATGATAAAAAGGAATGGCGCGAGTCCCTCATTGGTTTAAAAAGTTGGGGGGGTAGGCCTTTTTGATTCATTTTCCCAAAGTGGCCCTCCATACTACTTAAGCCCTTGCGCTATAGCTAATCTTGAGATCTTAGCATTTAAGGTAAGGCACGATTTTGAACGGCTTCTTTAGATTTATTAAGGACAATGGTTACTAGAATACTGTAAGTTAACTTATAATACTCAGAACACTTGCTAGAATACTGGAAGTCAACTTGGATTTAACTCCAAAAATTTAAAGAACTCATAAATCTAGATTACATATTAACAAGAATATGCAATCAGAGTTATCAGTAAAGAGACTCCAAATATGGAGCACTTCTTTGGGTATGGCTATTATTGTTATTGTTATTGTTATTATTATTATTATTATTATTATTATTATTATTATTAATTGTGTAAGTTTTGACATAGGTTTTTTTTCTTTCCACTTTCTTTCACTCATCCAGCAATTTGTCAGTTTTTTATGCGTCTGTCCTCTTATTGATGATAAATTGCGTCATAACATTGTCAAAGTGTTGTAGATCCTGTTTAGCCAGCCAGCGCCCGAGAATTCGCTCAGTTATTGTAAAAATATCTATTTATATATCCTACCAAATAACAATAGTCTTTTTAAACTCGACGTGCAGTGGATCTCGTATAGAGGTGCCTCATATTCGAATACCAATAGCATCTCGGGACAATTTACTTTTACCATTTTCTCTTTCTCCCTTTCTCATTATGTTTGTCTTGTTTCACTGAATGAAGATTGTGCATAGGCTGGAAGGGTGTATCCGTACTTGTGGGTTTGACTGGTTTGTAATACATGTACTTATCTCTCCACAACTCAGTTTGGGGTTAACACGGAATCCAATGCCAACACCTCGCACTATAAATGCTAACCCACATTTCAGAGGCTGAGATTCCACGTCAATACGTGAGTTGATCACCCATGGGTGTGGCCCACGCAGGTTGAACCCCTGAAACAAACAACTTTTATTGATGTTGGGCAGGGCCAAGCAAATGTCCTCATGTCCGAAAAATTTGCGACCCACGTCTTGTTGTTTCCTTCATACCGGAACAGAGTAAAGAGAATTTTCTGTGTGGTTCACGACAAGGAAATGGTGACGCAGAGCTCGATGAAAGAACTAAGCCAGTACCCGGGAGTTCTTCAACTTAACGTTAAGTATTTGGTTAGAAGCTTTGCTGATCCACTGGTGAGAATCATAATTGAACGTGTTCTAAAAAGGTGAGATATATTTGTTTTGTTACCAATAACAGCCGATCTCGTACAATCATATTACATGAATCGAGCCTTTACTTTACATGAATCGAGCCTTTACCTCGCATTTTAATCGCATTTTTGGAATTTTTGTAGGTTAGTTTTCCTGTCCAGAAAGAATAACAGATTACCACTGAAGGCATGTCTTTTTTGAAAATGAGTCAATTCCTCCGTTCCTTTTTGGGGAGAGGGAGAGGCCAAATTATGCCTATTCCAACTAACCCTTATTCCGGATGTGAACCGAATAAAATTTCATTCATCCCCAAAGAGGACAGATCACCTAAAGAACACGAGTATATATCGTCTATTCCGAGTCTTTCATCAAGTACTGTGTCCGTGAAACTACTCGAACTGATTGTGATCAACTAGATGATCAGTTTTCTGCGGTGAGTAGATGAAATCCCAAAATGTCACCCTTCAACTGAAAGCTATTGAACAGTACATTCCATTGGTAGTAATTATTATGCTGTACAAGATTGTTGTAGCTTTGGAGTCTGTGAATGAAATCCCGAAGTGTGGCTGTTTAAAATAAAAGCTACTGACCAAAATTTTCCTGCGGTGCTGTTTGTTATTCTGTACAAGGTGGCTCTAAATTTTGAGTCAATTGGCAGTTGTATTCGTAGTTGTCTACAACAAATTGAACAATAATCCTCTCCCAGTTGTATGGTCTTGTATAAAGCAGATGAATGATAACACAGAAATTTAAAATCTAGCAACAGGTAATAACTTTGAACCATTGACCCTCATCACTAGTGCCCAGGCTCCGTCTCCGCATCCGGGAACATCATTCATTCTACATCGTATTGTCCAGGTCACGTTACCGATTGTTAACTGTAGTAACCAAAAGTACTTGAGCCGCAAAAAAAAAAATGAATGAGTTACATCGTGCACATGAGGTCAGTCTTGTTGCGATTTGTTGCTGTTATTGTTGTTCGGGTTGCTGTTGGATATTTCGATTGTTTGGTAGTGAACTATCATGATTCTCCACTACATCATGAAATTTTTTTTTGAAAGTTTTAAACACGTTCTAAAACACCTTCGGATATTCTAAAATAGCGAAAATCCGGCAAAAATTTAACGTTTTTTTGTTTTTTTTGCCAAACTTGACGTTTCTAACTTTAGCGTCGGAAATATTGGACTCGATTCTACTAAAACGTGCCATACATCTGGGTGTCTTGGCAAAATCTGTCAAATTTGTTAAGATTTTACCATCATTTTATTTGGTTCGCAAGATCCTGGGGAAAAAAGCTTCGGAAATATGTCATTTTCCCGAAAAGAAGACTCTCTTGGCAAAAATTGAACTTATTTGAGAGAAATAGAGCTGTTGATAGTTATGTTTAGAAACTTAAATTTTCGTCTACTCTCATTCGTTGATTGGAGCAAAATGTCGGTGGAATTTTCCGCCGACATTTTGCTCCTGTCTATAAAATGTCGACGGAATTTTTCGTCGACATTGTGCTCCAGTCATTTTTATGTGGACGAAAATTATTGTCTGCCTTTAAAATGTCGCTAGAATTTACCATCGACATTTTGCTTCTCTCAGTAAAATGTCGATGGAATTTTCCGTCGACATTTTGCTCCTGCCATTTCCACATCCTACTGACATAAGCAAAATGTCGGCGGAAAATTCCATCGACATGTTATGGACAAAAGCAAAATGTGGTTGGAAGAAAAATGTGGGCACCAGTGACAATGATTATTAAAAAAACATTTAATTGACTCATTTCAATGTTTCTACAATTAAATTCTACGGCGTTTACAACTATGCTGTGAGGGCTCATTGTAACAGTTTGAAGAGAATATTGTTTCTATGGCACCAGAGCTAAAAAAAAAACAGTTGAAACTGGAAAATGATGTGCTAAGGGCAATCACTCCCTTTGCTCTACATTGACAATTCTTCTCATGATCTCCCTCCTTCTTTCCGTGTTTTTTTCCACCACAATACAGTTATAAGTAGTCAAATCGGCACACGCCGCAGCCGCTGATCCTGGTAAAGCATGTAAAATAAAAAGTATAATACAATTCTTTAGTATATCTTCAAAATCAAAGATCTTTCAATCGTTCTGGGCGTTCATGAAGGCAACACTTATGAAGGGTAACAATTGTCGGATGCAACTAGCTGATTTATTAAATTTATTTTGTTGAGGGTTATATAAGGAGACGGAGCAACAAGGAGAACCCAGGAGTAGGAAGCAATTGAAATTGCACCTGATTAAAACATTTTAGTTTGTCTGACATTTTTTTGTTAGCTTTCTACTAGTTCCGTTGTGAGCGAGGGAGCGAGTGAGTGAGTGAGTGAGTGAGTGAGTGAGTGAGTGGGTGAGTGAGTGAGTGGGTGAGTGAGTGAGTGAGTGAGTGAGTGAGTGAGTGAGTTAGTGAGTGAGTGAGTGAGTGAGTGAGTGAGTGAATGAGTGCCCAGTGCCAGGTAATAAAAACTCAGTTTTGCTATATTTATAATTAATTTGTCTGGCAGCATCCACTTCCTCATATCGATGATACACTCCTCTAAAGCATTTAAGGCTGAGATCTCATTACCAATGACATCTGCACAGAAAGAAAGGTAGAGCCGGTATGCGCATGAACTCAAGGGAAATGCGATTGAGTTGTGTCGAACAGCTTGCTCGCCTGGATAATAAATTAATCATAATGGACCAAGGCAGCATCTTTGGGGTACTCCCCGTGCAACTGAGCTAGAATTCATCAAATCCTATTCCACTAACTTTTGTAAATGATCATAAAAATTAACGAATGACGCATTGTATAACCCAAATATGTTATGACTTCTGATAAATGCCTCTCTAGGTAAACACGTCAAAAATTCGGCTTATTAGTACCTGCGCCGCTGCAGAGATCAAGAATCCAGGAGTCTTCACTGGCGTAGATCGAAATTAGGTCTTTGTACAAAGACACACGCTTCTCCATCTTGTAGTTTGTCTCTGCATCTTGAAGTCTTGTAGTCTTTTTTGCTGTAGGGTACTTAAAAACATTGCTTACACTTTTGTGAAGCTTATGTTCTCCGCAGTGGCCCAAGATGAACGGGAACATTTCTTCTATGAGCATGTTAGAATCTGTAAACAGAAGGAAAAAAAATCATGCATCTACATCTCCGCATTATTAATGATTTGTTTACTAATACAATCTTCTATTCGACAGAACTGAGATAACACCACCGGGAAAAAGTAAGACGAGTCCCCGATTCCATGTTGCTGTCATTTGCTCGCCGTCACTTGCACTGTTAATAGCAGGTTTCGCTATTTGTCTATCCAATGAAGCGCAGGTAGACCTACGCCAATTTTCTGCTCAATAGTTTGAGCAGAAAATTGGTTAATCTAAAGACATCTACAAAATGTAATTTCAAAAAATCTAACCAAAAGGAAGACTAGCAGATCCCGGATCGCTGCCATTCGCGGGGCTGAACTTGTGAACATTTACTTTAGTGATTTGTGCAATTTGGTTTTCTAAAATTAGCCAGGCCCTAACACTATTAAATGAAAAGGTCATATTAACTGTTCCAACGAGGTTTGGAAACCGATATGACGGTGTCAATGGGGAGTATTTCCGAAAAATTGTAGTAAGATGGAAAAGAGCGCGAAAACACCGGTGTGTAAGCAAGGGTACCAAAAAAGGGTGTTCATACAATGATATTCGCTATTGCATTAGTATTGCTAAACAAGTGAACGCACAACGATAAATCATAACACAAGCGCGCAAGGCTATACCAAATACCTTGGCTTCTAGTAGGCTTTTTCTCCAGATGAGTGAAGGCCATCTCCACCTTGAACCCAGCACTTCTTACAACTTTTGGCACCACCTCAAGGAATGTCCAAAGGTTCTCTACTGATGGAGGGTACACAATAAGGTGGAAAGCGTCTACGTCGTTTCTTGTGTTAATAGATTTAAGATTTCGGAGTAATTTCTCCACAATTTCACCATCCCAGTCCTAGACGCAATGGAAAAAGGAAAGAGGATCAACGTCAACACTCCCACTGCTTTCGAAAAAGCATTCTTACATCAAGCGTTCTTCAGAGGCGGCGGAACTTACAGCGGCCCCTGTTTGCCATCTCTACAATAGATACAGGTTAATGTGCTGCCTTGTACGTAAATCGGCCTTTCTGCTGTGCTTCAGGTTTACGTAGAACCTCAGGCAGCCGTCAACATTATTGAAACTTGTAACTGAAATACGAAAGTCTAACTTCGTTTTACCTTTGGGAGCTCCAGAAATATCAGTGGCGATCCCTTGAAGTTTGGAGCCTCAGTCATTATGTCCGTGTTGTTCATTTTTTGTGCGTCCAAAGAAGACAAAATTATGGATATCTGCTTCCCATCGGGTCTGGTAATTTTTAACTCGTTGGGCGATTCTTTCATTTGCACTGTCGATTCTTTTGCCCTCTCTTCTTCCCACTTCAATGCGCGTGCGATGTAGTTCGTCAGAGTCAATCCTGATGTCGTTTGGCCTCGAAAAGCTTGGAGCTTATCCTCCTCTACCCATCCTGGAAATCTGAAACGACAACAAAAAAGAAATACAAAACTTGTAAAATAAAGAAAAAAGAAAGAAAAAGTTATTTAAGGTTTTACTAACGGCCGTATTAAGAAAATGTTCTTCCCTTTGACCGGAAAAACTTCACTACCTTTTCCCAGTAAAGGCCTCACAATTGTAGGATTCGAGGATTTGTTTATAGTTTTAAATTGGAAACACAAATCGCATAATTTTAATTCGTGAAAAAGCCGAATTCACCGCCTCTTCTTAACCAGGTTTGCTTTCGCGCATGAACCATTGTGTCGTGACATATCGTTGGTCAAAATGGTGACTGCGATTTCCAAACGAAGCCTAAAGTGTGTCGCCATCGTGCATATGTTGATATATATATATCCTGTGAGAAAAGAGCACTGAACTTAAACAGGATGAAAGTTCTAAAAACGCCCGTCATCGTTCTGCACAAGAGGTATCCTAAAACACTCCTGTTGTCGTGGTTACCTTTCAATGACTTCCTCCCAATGTTTGCTTCCCGTCTTTGTAACGAAGTGCCTTTGCACTTCTTTTACTTCTTTGATGCGGCTGGCTTCAATTTTCAGCTCAATAAATGTAAGGGTTTTTTTCACTAAATCTTGAAGGAGGCCACGGATCTCAGTATCTGTCAGGTCTCCCCGGAGGCACTTAAAATTGTAAGCAGAGCAATCAACAGTACTTTTCAGCCTTGTCCTCAAATCTCGTTTCTTCGCCTTTTGTCCTTTTAGTTCCAGCTTGCCGTACATGTCTAACACTTCGGTAACCAACTTATATAAATCGTCTGGAAGGGCGCTTAAAAAAAACACCATTTCCATTCCTTTTTTCTAAAAAAGAGAGAGAGAGAGAGTATGAGTAAATCAGCGCTCCCTTAGGGACGTTCTCGCGGACATCTTCTGCAAAACAAATTTTTTTCCACACCTTTGCTTTCGTGATATTTTGAGTAACTCTTGTATGTACCCTGATTGAAGGGGGGGGAGCACATTGTGCCCGCGCTGACTTCAACGAATTATAACTTTTTTTAAACGGCTAGACGAATAATCACCAAACCTCGTGAATTTTCCCGAAATGTATCAGAGAAAATTTCCCTGTGTCAATGACGTGTCTATGATGATTGAAGTTTCTATAGCAACCGTCTACTCAGGTGGTGCCTTGACTATTTTCTGTCTTTTTTACAGTTTTTTGTCCTTCGTCAGTGTAAGAAGAAGATAATCCTTACTTTTTTGCTTGTTTTGATCAAGTTCCTTAGAACAAATTCATATATTTTTCGATGTCGTCATTGTCAACTGTATGACTGCATGCCTGGGAATCAAGATGGTGGCTTAAAATTCAAAATGGCTGCTTTTTGACGTCATTGTGACGTCATGAAACGTCATAATTGACAAGTCATAAACCCCATCTGTTAAGCTAATGACGTGCTTAAAACATGCCAACTTTCATCACAAGAGCGTGAATACTTTTCGAGATCAATAGAGAGGGGCACTTGTTTCTTTAAAAAATGTAGGTATTTTTAATGAGTATTTAGTATTTTAGTATATATATATAACGGACAACAAGTCTTGTCAGAAATGCAGTACTAAAACGTACACTCTGTTCGAGGTTCTTTTGTTCAAATCACTTTACGTATCACTTACATCCTCTCCGATTATGCACGCACACGAATTCCTCCACTCGTTGCATTTTTTTCCACCAAATGAGGCTGTTAGAACTTGTTTGCAGAGGACTACCTAAAATAAGCGAAAACTACAATGGGTAAGGAAACTTAACATTTGCGTGTTCTCTACTCTCTACTACATATGTCTATCCCGATTAGTTACGGACAGACCATTTCATTATTTTCAAAGGGAATTCTGGGAAAATATTCTTCCATAAAAAACCTGTGAAGCCTTTGTAGACGCGAATAAACAAGGCACAGTGAAACAAAGCAAAGGAATATGTCATAGAATAGTCAAAGAAAATCCATGCACCGCATAGGCTGCGAAGAATTTTTAGCAAAGAAAAGCAAAACAACAACAAAAAACAAAACAAAGGATTAAAAAAACAACAGAGGATAATGATAATGAAATTATGAATATATGAAATTCATATATTTGAACTGCGGAATGAAGAAATAAATGTAAAAAAGATCCTCGCAGTTATTAACGCAACTTATGCAGTTGCGAAAAGAAAGCCTGAAAAACTGCATAAGTTGCGTTAATAACTGTGACGATCTTCTTTACATTTGATAATTATAATAATAAAAAAATTGTCAGTTCTAACCCCCTTTGTACCTTTTCTTTGGTATTCAATTCGTGATGGACTTTGTCTGTTGTATTGTGAATCTGAGCCAGCCTCAACACGTTTTCAGTCTCTATCATCTCTGTGTAGAACAAAACTCGCAAATAATTTGGTGTAAATTTTATAAAAGAGGGAGCCGTTTAACGCTCTCAGAGTACACTGGCTTGGGACAAAAAATATTGCATTTTGAAAACCTGGTTTTGAAAGAAAGGCGTATGTTTTTGTACCACAAAGTTGAACAACTCGTGTCATCTGCAATGTGCTACAATATAATTTATCCTGTATGCCATATTTGCAATGCTAATCTACAATACTCGTCACATTTGTGGCGCCTCCCCAATGTTGAAAATAATGACTTGCGCCAGCCAAAATTGGTTCACTCAACATTGGGTTACGGAAGAGCCACGCATAGGGACAGGTGAATTCAAGCGCCTGCTGCATGGAGCGGTGAAGAACAGGCTAAATTTGATGTGACTGTTTTTTTTAAATGCTCGTAAAATTACCAGTTGCGCCTTTTTTTAAGTCCAGATGATTCTCGGCTGTCGTCACAGTTTCGAAAGGCTATAACAGCTAAAAAAGGAAACCTGAGTGATCCTTCATTCTATTGAGATGAAAAAAAACAAACTAGTTTGGCTAGTAATAATAAAAGCATTTCACATTGTGACCTCTGATAAACTAACCAGTGTAAATTTGCACGTAGACGAACTTGTACAGGTCCTTCGTCGGAGTATCCGTTGCAGTCGTGATAATTTGAGTGATCGCCTCTCGCCGATGATTGCCTCCAATCACTTCTAGTTGATAGCTGTCAAGGTCCTTAACGTCAAAATCTTTGGCATCTTTGAGGCCTTTTGCTATGACAAGCATTGGTTTCCAACAGGAAATTGGACGTGATACAAGTTCCGCTTTTAATGCTTCAAGGTGGGTCTGATCCAGCCCGCGAAGTGTAAATTCCTTCCTTGGTTAGATCAAAGATGTTGCCAGGACTTTATGTAAACCTGTAATAAAAATATATTGATGTTATCCTAATCCCCGTTAGGCAAACTTTTGAGATGATAAAAATTTACTGCTTCCCTTTACAAGAAAGCTGGTATTGTATGATGAGTGATTGTAAAGACGGTTTATCGACTGACCGCGCCGCGCCAAGGGTCACAAGACATGAATGTGATAAATTGAGGCACGTTACCTTCAGTTTCTTTCTAGGACAAGTGGATTCGCATTTACCCGTTTCCCAGAATTTTTTAAGGAAATGCCGTATTTCTTTGCATAACCGTGAAACCCAGGTATCGCGCTGATAGGCAAGGAAATACCTAACGCTTCATGAAATTGACGTAAAAAATTGCAACATTCGCTTTACAATATAATCCCGCGGGGTACTCCCTATACCCCGGGAGGGTTCTCCCTTATATGGCCTATACGGGGATGTTCCGCTGGACAGGGTGTGGTTTTTGGCCTGTCTGTCCTAAACAGGGTATGTGATTTCGTGCGAGTCTGTCCTAAACAGGGTATATAATTTCGCGCCAGTCTGTCCTAATTATAAACAGGGTATTGCATGTCCTAAACAGGGTAATAAAATTGAGCTTGTTGTCCTAAACAGGGTATGTATTTTAGGATTTTTTTGTCGTAAACAGGGTCAGGGTTTCAAAACCTCAGCAGCTCACCTATACCCAAATATGGGTCGAGTACCCCCCCCCCCCAGGCTCTATAATTGCTCTCAAGTTCACCCACATGTCACGTTTCCACGTGGCAGGCGTTATCTGCTCTCACTCGCCTGTTCTTGTCCTTGTTCTACTCAGTAAACGAACAAGGGCTGCTCGTAGTCTATGTTTGTTTCTTAATTTCTCTACAGCGCTTTCGGGAGAGAACACGAAACTTAATAACGATTAGAGTTTCAGCCCAAAATTGTTTTTTTAACATTCTAAAGGAGGAGAAGCAAAAGACGATGGAAAAGACGCTAAGGTCTTATTATGACAGATTACACGAATATCATAACGATCTGCAGAGGTAAATGCAATCCCTTGCACTGTTATTTCTCAGTGAAGAAAAAAGAACATTCTAACGTATTTGCGCATGCTGGCTTTTGTTATCATATATCATACATAAAGTGTACCAGTTGAAGTTCGGTGATGATGATGCTCCATCGTGTGTTAAGCACGTACTGACATGCAGACAAACAGAAGTGATATTAAAAAATGAATGAACGAACGAACGAACGAACGAACAAACGAATATAAAACCCTTGTTGTACATTAACTAATGAGCCAATGTAGATAAAGAATGATGGACTTGAATTATTCAATTTCAGAGAAGAAAGAGAAAAATATTATTACCACAGGGGAAAAGCCAAGGACGCACAGACCAACAAAAATTGCATGTGTCTTATAATTGACGGCATGGACCAAAACAAACTGCTTCTTCCCGCCCTTCTTCATCAAGCAAAGTCTTATGCCAGTGCTTGGAGACTGAAAACGCATTTGACAGGTTTCAGATATAAGTATTGTTGCTTTGTTTGTCGTTTGTCAGGTTGTATGCTTGACAGCTGTAGGTTTCAATCAAAGAAAAACACCAATAAGTCTTCTCTCTAAGAATAGAGTTTTTCTCACCCCTCGCTCTACCTTCCTGGAATGGTTATTTCTTCAGTCTGCTCCATTCTCTCTCCAACACGAATCAACCACAGAAGATTATCAACGATTTACTTCGTATCTACATTCACAAGGTGGCTTATAGGAGCCTTTGATTTATCTGTAGAACGTATAGGGTAATTAAGCCATAACAATATTTTGTTTCAGGGAGGCCTGTTGATGTTGATGTTGACAATCCCGTAAAGTATGACAAATCACTTGAACTGGCTAAAAAACACTTTGCAAAGGCAAAAAAATTTCAGCAGAAAATAACTCGAATTCAAAGTACATTTTACATGTGTGGAAAACATTTATTGCTTTGTTGCAGGAGTCATCAATCATGGTAGGGAGGTTCTTGCCTTTATAGATGTGCAGCAGTGGGGTCATGACTCTAATTTCACGATTAACATTCTTTTGAGAACGCTATGGCGTATGGACCTCATTCCCGATGTACTCTATTTACAAATGGACAACTGCTGGAGAGAAAACAAGAACCAGATGGTTATCATTTTCCTGGCAGTCCTGATAAAACACAAAGTTTTTAAAAACGTAATATGTCTTGCGTACTTGTAATCACAATCACAATCAGAATCATCTAATATCAGGTGGTTTAGTCGGGTACCTTTTTGTACAAGACTCTTGTAAGAATTTATACAGAATCTTTTAAAAGTTTCCAATTAATCTCGACTCAGAAAGGGTTTTAATGTCATATCACGATTTGGAAATTGAAAACTAAGAATTGCTACGATGAAGAGGTGGATCGTCCCCAATTTGTCTGGTGCTTCACTATACCCCCCCCCCCCCCTCTCTCTCTCTCTTAGTCTCTCGAAGTGAATAAATCAATGTTTTTTTTTCGAAGGTGAAAATCAACTTCCTTATGAAAGGTCATACGCACGAGGACATCGATCAGTTCTTTAGCCGAATTGCTGGACACATTGAAAAGAACAACATCAGAACCTTGCCAGGTAACAGTAATTCAACAGGCCATTTTTTTTGCTTTTAGCCTCTTTATCAAAGTGAGGACAGATGCACAGCATTTGATATGAAAATTAATTTTCATTCACATGCAAAGAAAACTATTTTCATATGAAAGGTTTTGCCTCGCTTTAATAGAGAGGCTAAAGTCGGAAATGGCCTACTGGACTGTACTACCTGTATCACAAAATTATATATTAAGACTCAATAATTGTTGTTGCATTGCAGAGTTGATGCAGGCGGTCACTGAGGCATATAGCCCATCTCCTTGCCTCGAGTTTGTGGACGTGATGTACGATGTTCGCACTTGGATGGCCGCAACCGAAGCAGAATTACACAACATCACCAACCCCCACTGCTTCGTTTTAAAGGAATCCTCGAGTGGTGATGTTGTATTAAAATACAAAAACTGGTCGAGAGATAAACATTGGAAGCCAAGTAATGCAACGGATGAAGGTGTTGTTGTATTAGAGGTAAGCAGGTTACTACTCATGGTGACGAGAATGAGTTAAGCAACGATTAATATCCAATGCAGTGTTGTCAAGATACAATAGCATTCATAATTTTTCTTCCTTCTATTTTATACAGACCACAACCCACAATCCCTTGATTTGATCTTTTGTGAATAGTTAACTCTTTAAAAGTCAGTTTTCGAACCTTTTTTACGGTGCCCTATTTGAAAGCAGATTGACGAACCAATACGAACGCGTAATATCATTGCAATCGCTTACCAGATACAGTTTTAGAGATGAATTTTCGTCAATATTCTATTTACTTTTGTCATAATTAAGGAATTAAATTACTAAAAAGAAAGCTGCGCAAGGGTCACTGGTATACTGGGCTATAGGGGAAGGCTTCGCCCAGAAGGATTGCCTACCTTCCGTATTTTAAAAAGGCCTCAAGCCATACTTGGACTTAAACAATGAAAGTTTTTTTTTCATCACTAAAATCGATATTGGCTGAGCCCTTTTACACTTATCTCTTGTACATTTTTTAAAACAAGACATTTTGTTTCTTGTTTGTGACAGAGTGGTAAAATGCCTCATGGTGTACCTGATTTTGTACCACCATCAAGTGACAAACTCGACCTCAAGAGGCTGAGAGACGATATCCCGAAGTTTTTCAATTCCAGATGTGTCGAAGAGAAACACAAAAAATGGTGGACGGACTTCCTGGATGATAAAGATGGACTCTTCAATAATCCAGAAAAAGCAACGACATGGCTTTTGGACGACATCATCGTGAAGAAACAGAGGCAAGAAGTTAACTCTTCTTCCGAGTGGCCGCAAGAATTAGTAAATGTCCTTCACATTCCGCGACCACCAAATGCTCAGCCTGAAATAGAGCAGCTTGTCGTCGGACAAATTGATGAGATTCCCACGGTAAGTAAGAAAGAATGCAACAGTTGTGATTGTTTTGGAATTCCCATGTACATACATAACGCTATACCAGATAATCGAATAAATAAATTTACAGTCTGTAAAGCTGCGGCCAAAAAATATGACACGTACTGAATAGGTCACACCTTGCTGTGATACATCCTTTTTTCTATTTGCAAAACCGCTCAAAAAAGGCGCTGTAAAATGTTTCAGAATTTTAAATAGCTCAGTCCACCGGGGATTATGCATTCGTTCTCTCCCGGGCACCTCTCTAAGTTACTGTTGATTGCAACAAGGCATGTTTTATTTCCCTCACACTTTTCCGTGCCGGTCAGTCATATCCCAACTAAAATACAAATAGATTCAGTTCGACATATATTTTTCTGCATGAGCTTTGAAGTAAGACAATTATTGATGAACAGGCATCGGTGTTCTCAAGACAGTTTATACGTACAAAAATGAGGCTAAACCGTGGTTTTGTTCTTAATGTTTAGGTATATTCTGGCCCATACAAAAATCCGAGAACGTTGGCTACTCGCGTCAATATTGTGGCAAACCCTCTGGAAGCATTAAAAGAAAATGTCTTCGTAGCTGTTAATATCGAAGGCTACAAAAATCCGCCTGTGATAGGAAAGGTGAGGTCAGTAAACACAGAGGACTCCACGTTTGAAGTAGAATACTGGAAGGGAAGCTGGAAAAAAGAGTGGAAGCCGTGGAAACTGTCAAATGGAGAACTTTGGACAGACAGGTTACCAAACGGATGTATCTTACTTGTGGATTTTAAACTGAACGACACGAACAAGTTACCTCACGAAACCTACAAGTACCTGCGAGATACGTATAAGGAGTTGGAGCGAAACCAGCCAAACTAATGTAAATTGTAAATTGTTCCATTTTATTCCACTTAGGAACAAATTGTAGAGCCCTCCATACTCTACACTGAGCGTTTCTTTTCCTTTCTTTCGTAAAATCTCGACACATTGTTGTGTAAATGTTACTTTGTACGCAGGTCATGGAATCTCCATATCACTGCAAGATCTCTGATCTCTGATCTCTACAAGCTTTTAGAAAATTTCCCTGTGTATGTTCAACAATCAGTTCGATTAAAGATTATAGAGAATTTTTCCTGTCCATGTTCCTTTTTTGTTCGATTCCTTAGGTATATCCACCGATGTTTTCCTCTAAGACGCGACACGTCGATAGAAATTTGTAACGGACATCATGTAGTGGAGAGCTGTCGACATTTTTCCAAAAGTCTCAAAATGTCGACGGAATTTTCCATCGACGTTTTCTTTCTGTCACTGAAATTTCGATACGGTAAAATTCAGAGGACATTTTGCAAATGCGTGAATTAGTGAAATAGTGCGGTACGGTATGTAATTCCGTAGGATTTTCTTGCCGAAATTGATTTTTTTGCTGTTTTGGACTAATTTTAGGCCGAATAATAAGAATCCGATGGGGTTCAAATTTTCCGATTCCGTCTTCCCATGTTTCTGGCCACTAACGGATATAATTTATGCTAATTAGATGCTAATGAGATACAGGAATAAGTTTTGCGAATATCTTCGCTCCAATGAAAGATACACGTACCTCACGTTATAGAAAGCTTGCCTTTGATGGCTTACGTCGTTTGACCTTAATTGGTTACCATGGCAACAGTCGATGACGTCAGGATTAATTTTTTGCTATTTTGGTGGCGGCCATCTTGGATCCGCCATCTTGGATTATGGAAGTCTCATTTTCTTAAGCAACACAGATTATTTTAAACAAACTTTAACTAACGAATGATTTCCTTTACAAGTGATGTTCAGTAAATTGCAGAAATGTCGTTATTTTTCTTCCTTTGTTAAACGCGTGTACTGTTTCGATTCAGTTTTCTCTGTTAACGTAATTTTACTTAAATAAATTTCATTTTAGTTTATGCACTAAGGGCATCATCATCCTCTTCCTCGTCATCAGCTCGCGTGTCATCTTTGAATGGGTTTTTACAGTTTTTACCAAAACATTTACAAAGAGGAGTGCATGGTAATCCGTTCTTAAAACAGCTACATCGTCCCTTGCAGTCTGACTTGCAGCCGCATTTAGTAAGCTCAATAACAGCTTGTGGTGCAGGGTGAGAGAGGCACATAACGGGAACGTATCCTCCATGGCGTTCGTTCCAGCCATTCTCTTTAATGGGTGGGAGGTCTGGGCAGCTGGCGGTGTATGATTTGTCGCGCATGGCCATGAAGTTTGCGCGTGTGATGTGCGGAAGTAGGGAAGCACGTGTTGGAGGCAGCATCTCACCTAAAAACAACAACAACAACTTTAGTGTACTCTTGAACTTACATGAAAATATTAATACATAGAGAAGATTAAATAAAGTAAGAGTCACCTTCCAAGTTTCTGGATCGAAAGAGCTCCCATCGAAGTTCAGGAAGGGTGGTAGGTCCCGTTTTGCAATACACTTGGCAGACAAATTCTTCTAGATCTTTAACTTGCGTCGGCAGTTCTCCGTTGGCTAGCTGGTTTTGGATAAGACCCTCACCAAGTTCTCTGAAACAGTCGATCGCAGGGTGGTCGTCATCGAGTGCCATGTACGCTTTCACCCAGGTCTTCTTTGTGATACCAACGAACTTCCCTCCCCAGTCGGCTCCGGTAAAGTGGTGCAATCCAATCAGACCTTGACACTTTCTTATTCCAATGGCTTGGACTCGCTGAATAACATCAATCTCTCTGTAGTTTGCGCCCTTCCCTGTCAAAAACTTTAGACTATTCAGGTTTCCATGACGTCCCCTAGAAACCAAATCGAGCAGCAGGACTAGCACGTCAGTGTCCGGCGAGGATACACAAATTTCTTGCGACAAATTCTCATCTAATGAACGCAACACCTGGTTAGGGATCAGCGTGTCCGCCTCTTCGTGGGTGTGTTCTTCTTCACAGTCGAGACATTTGATTTTGTTATCGTAGACCACGACCAGCTTGATGGTTGTGTTGCTTGAGAAGCTCGCTAATAATCCATTGGCGAACAAATTGACAAGCATGCTTTTGGACTTTGACGATGACAGAAGGTCCTTGATGGACATGGTGAGCCTCATTTCCGGATGTATCTGGAACTCCACAGATGTTGTCGATCTTTTTTGGCGCGTCTTGTTCTTCAAGGAGCTTTCCAAGTAGCGATCAAAGACAACTCGGCCTTCATGGAAACCAGCCATCATTCGTTCGATTCGCTTTATAAAGGATACTTGAAGGTCTGAGAACTTGAGTGTAGCGGTTGTTTTTTTCAGGCCTGCATACAAACCATAAACACAAAATATTACATCATCATCATCATCATCATCATCATCATCATCATCATCATCATCATCATCATCATTATTATTATAGTTACCTTGAACAACAGCCATAGCATCAATAACAAGTATTCGATGTAGAGTTCCTGTTGCTGATGGTGCTTCTAGTTGTGGCTGTGGGTTGACTTCCTCTATCAAACGCATCAGACTGGCTTTGTCAGTTGGAATGTAAAGAGATCCATCGACCGTGCATAAGGAACGCGGCACCACTGCCATCTCGTACTCTCCAATGGTTTCCTCAAGTCTTGACACAAGCTCTGGCCTACTCCCTTGGATGATGAGAAACCTTCCGAGTAACTCCCGTTCTTCGCGTAGTTTGATGACTTTGTCCCCTACACGAACTTTAGTTTTTTCCATCCAGTTTGAAAAGGTCTTCAGCTTCAGCTTTTTCATAGCATCCCACAAGGAGTGCTTAGAAGTTGGCAACAATCTGTCTCCGACGAATTCTTCAAACCGCGTCTGGCCTTTCTCTGCATAGCACAAGATATCTTCCTTTGCTTTTTGTGGCACAAGAGCTGACGACACTAGACTCTTCAAGGGAGACTCAACTGTGAATGGATTTCCTTCGCAGTGCAGCTCTATCGACTGGCGGAGCTTCATGGCGTTTTGTCGCGTTCTTACAGCAACATCCCCAGAAAGCTGATAGTGCTCGTTCCGCTCAGAAGACTCGGATACTCTTGGAAAGCTTTTGAGATACTGTTTCACCATACGGGCAAGATGAGGTGACGTGATAAGAAGTCGGTCTAGGGCGGCTTCGTCTTGACTTAACCCGACCATACCTCCGTGACGCTTCAATACTTTGATCTCTTGCTCAAGCGTCTGATCTGTGAACATCCTGGTGAACGGAATCTCTGACTTTGCAACTACAAAATCCCCAGACTTCAATGCTTCCCATGTGATAGGATCCTCATGCTCAAGTGCGTTCATCTGAGCGAGGTGTACTGGCATTAGACGCGCGTAATTAAGAAGATCGTGGGCAAAAAAAATACCTTATGAGGTATTCCAGCGCTGCCAGGTACCCCTCCCAGTCCCCAGAGTGGCAAGCATGAATGAGCTCTAAAAGGTTGTCAACTTGCTTGAGGTACTCAATCATAAATCGCGAAAGATCCTTTAGTCCTTGATCTTCGCGCTCTTGCGGTTTGATCTTTTCAGAGTACCAGGAGTGGATGTCGTCATATATGCTTACCATCTCTGGACTGCGCTCGTGGAGGGCTTCTCTAAAGGACGCGCACTGTACACGCGGTATATCTTCATTTGCTGGAAGGGTTGTGAACAGATGGTCAAATCTCATCATCAAGAGTGCGAGGCTTGTTGTTATGTGGTACTCAACGCCACGTTTGTAGGCCTTGCCGCTATATATCCCACGAAGGGCTGCAGAAGTATAAATGCCACTCTCAATGGCACACATATCAATGCCGCTTCCGTCAAGGGTCTTTCCAAGCGCGTGTAATGCAGCAAAGGTGATGTGTAGAACGCCAGCTCGCAGGATCCAGTTACGGTTCCCCACTGACTGTTGAATCTGAAGTGCTCGGCTGTAGAGATCTAAGTCAAGAGTGATGACAGTCCTTCTCCCAGGGCCAACGACGAAAGCAGAAATCCCTTGTGTTAGGTTTAAGACTGTATAAAGAGTAGTATAATCAGTCGGCGAAGTCCTGAACAACGGAGCAATCACCTCGGAATGTGTCAGCTTGCCGACTTGATTTTCAGGGGAGTGTGATAACAGAAGCGACTTTGTACCGGCCCACGTTGTAAGGACTTCCTTCTTTGCCGTCATCTTTCTCGTTTGTGTTCGCTCTTTCACCACAAGAATTGGGTCATCAAAATCTTGGAAATTTTCCGATTCAACTTCACGTTGGTCTTGCTGTTCATCGATATCTTGCTGTTGTTGGTTTTCTGTCTGGGGAACATCCAAGGTCTTGTCACTAGCGTCTTCAGTAGCAAGATAGTTTGCGAGCGCCCATGTGTGTGTGTAATCATTCGATAATAACTTCGTTCGGTTTCCGAGCTGGAATGTTTCAAATCGAACTGGTTTTGGCTTGATAACTAGCTGCTCACAGTATTTCACTTCAAAGCCAACTTGTGCTGATGGGTCTAGGGCCTTTGGTGGGAAAACGAGTGGTTGATTGACTGCCTCGCCATCTTCCTCGCGCTGGTTCAGAACAATCACCGTCCCATGGAAAGTATTCTGTCCTGTTGGCGTGTCTTCTAAAAGGTCGATGTTGTCGACAGCAAACCAGATGTTAACATCCCGTTTAACAAAATCAGGAAGGCAAAAGCCTCCGGTTTCAACTATACGCTGAAGAACACTCTGCTCGACGCGCTTTTCGATGTCAAGGATGCATTTGTAGTCACTACCGATGTACACGTCCGATAGGGTTTTCACGAGATTCTTGTCGCGCACTCTTGAGTGAATAGCGAGGGGTAGACCGACTGACAGGGGAGTTTTCACTGTGTGTTTGAAGCCCTCATTGGCCTTAGGTTGATGCTTGACTTGACGATCAGTTCTTGTGTTGTGGACAACGAACTGACATGCTACGTCAACTACTTTGTTGACCTCTTTATCGCGCATCCCCAAAACATCAAGTGCGTGCGAACCAAAGAGCAAATGTGTTAGAAAAAACTGGAGTAGGGGTGGATTCGAAAAATCTTCAAAGCTTCCAGTGAAGGACCAATTTCGATGCTGCATAATTTCTCGCCGTAACACCCGGGCCATGGTTTGTAATTGCTCAATCGTATCCTTACTATCCATTTGGGCTGACAGTACATTAACAGCCTTGCTGACCGCTTCCGGCAGTACAACTTTGTCAGGCTCATTTTTTCGCAGCGACTTAACAAACTGCAGATTTGGAAGCCGCTCACTTAAAAGTTGTTTTAAGTACTTTCGGTAGTTTCCTGACTCGGTTATCTCCATCGAATACCTCTTTAATATCGCCAAGTAGGTGTCATTTACTTCAGCCATATTCAAGCTGGCACTGTCGTCTACTAACGTGTTCTGAACTGCCAGTACTAATTCAACATCACACGCCGAACGAACGACTTGTTTTACTGAAGCACTTTCACAATACGCACCGAAGGTGCGCTGAGCGTAACGCAGACAGTTCCTGTGGTAGTGTTTTTCAAGTGCTGAGGCGTCCCCCGCATCTACAAGCTCCGATACGCAAGTTCTAACCTGGTCATCTTGCGTATTGTTTTTTATTTCTAGTAACGTTGTTCCCACTTGATCTGAAAAAACGCGGTGTAAATCTTTTACTGTTTCACCGGGACAAAAACTACAAGAGTTGAACAGGCACACCTGTGACTTAGGAAGCGTTTTCGCCCTTTTAGGGCGCGAAGAGGTTAATGACGTAGAAGGACGACCAGGGCCTCGCCGGATAGCGGACGAGGAGTCGTCTGTCAAGGGCCGCTTTGCACCTCTCAGTCGCTCGATCATACTTTTGTTAACGATTGGCTTGCGGCACTCCCTGTGGTAGTACACAGATTTACGTTCAACTTCACTCATGCTTGCTAAACGGTCTGTAAGTGACTTGATGTCAGTCTGTCCCAAGGACAGTCTTTCCTTGCAGCACTCGTAGAGATGCTCAATCATTTCGGGGTTACTAGTTAGATTGTTATTCAAGGCAGCACCCTCGTTGCAGATAATGCACACCAAATCAGACATGACTACTTCGCTACTACTTGACGGCTAGATAACATCAGATTCCTTTTTTCCTCTCCGATGCTAAACAACAACAAATCAAAATAAATATTTTTTGTTGTGTCTCTGCACGCTTAAATGTGCGTGCTGCTCGAGCTGACGAGTTTCTTTTTTGGCCTCGTAATTGCGAAAATACGCCTAGAATTTGAAGATTTACGGCTGTGTATTTTAGGGGCGAATGAGCGCTAAGAAATGACAGTTTTGATCTTGAACTTATTTACTGTGCACAGATTTAAATACCTCTAAATTTTCCCGGCTTGGCGCATTATAATAACATCAATGTTTATTCTCAAATCCGACAACTGCAAGTATTCTTACTCGTTTGTTTAAGCTCTATTGCTTCTTATCGTGAAACATACTCTAAAACATTCTGATAGAACTTAAAGTACGCTTACCTTGTAATTGCTTGTTCACTCTTCTCCGGTGTTCGTGTAAGAAAGGATAATCAAGGGCAATTGGAACGTGACAGCAGTGAGCTTTTCGACCGGAGAGACCGAACAGAAAGTGCTTTCAATTGGTTTTCTTCCCATGGTAAAAACCAATTTAAGTCGACGTACGTCATCAAGATCAAGCCCGTGCTAAGTTTGCTTAATTTAAATGAAGTCAGAGCAAAAATATAATCGCAAACGTTTTTACACGAACACTTTTAACTGAACTCTGCATTAGTATTACAAATAATAAAAAGAAGACGAATAGCTATTGCGTTGTTACTATGGGACTAATGGCAAAAGACATGTTATTTTAATTTTTATGAGAAAACTGTAAAAAGGAAAATAAAGAAAGTGCAGTACTTAACTGAACATCACTTGCAACGGAAATCATTCGTTAGCTAAAGTTTATTTAAAATAATTTCTTTTGCTTAAGAAAAATGAGAGTTCGAAAATCCAAGATGGCGGATCCAAGATGGCCGCCACCAAAATAGAAAGAAATTAATCCTGACGTCATCGACTGTTGCCATGGTAACCAATTAAGGTCGAACGACGTAAGTCATCAAAAGCAAGCTTCCTATAATGTTAGGTACGTATATCTTACACTAGAGCGAAGAAATTCGCAAAACTTATTCCTGCATCTCATTAGCATCTTATTAGCATAAATTATACCCGTTAGAGGCCAGTAACATGGGAAGACGGGTTCGGAAAATTTGAACCCCATCGGATTCTTATTATTCGGCCTAAAATTAGTCCAAAACAACAAAAAAATCAATTTCGGCAAGAAAATCCTACGGGAGCGATTTTTCGGACATACCGTACCGCACTAAAATGTCGATGGAAATGTTCGTCGACAATTTCCTCTTAGTAACTAAGTGTCGGTGAAAAATTCCATCGACATTTTGCAGTCGGTAGGAAAATGTCGGTGAAAAATTCCATCGACATTTTGTAGCCGGTAGGAAAATGTCGGTGAAAAATTCCATCGACATTTTGCTTTTTACAAGCAGCGGAAAAGTGTCGGTGGAAATTTCCTTCGACATTTTCCTCTTAGCGGTAACATGTCGATGGAAATTTTCGTCGACAGTTTGCATTCGGCAATTATGTTCTCATTTAACGTTTTTTACCGGGAAGTTGTCATTTTCGGCAAAACTATACCCTTTTGAAGGTTTTTATTTCAAGGATATACGAATGTTTTCACGTGTTCGACAAATATGTAATTTTGTTGTCAAATCAAGACAATTTTTTTTGTGCCTGGCAATAAATTGCTTATCTAATCAATTTTTGTCACTAGAATCTGGCAAAAAGTGACCATTCTTACCATTGTTTTTACTTGCTGCTAAACAGATTCTCAACATCGTCCTGTTTTGATGATATTTAATGTTTTCGTAACACATTGTTTTCTGCAAAAAAACGCTAAGTTGAGTATTTTTTGTCATAATTTAAAACGGGTGGTCAAAAACGGCCTTTAAAGCCCTCTTTTTGCCCAATTTACAGTATTTCTTTGGCAAAAAGGAAGGAAAAGTGGCTAAATTTGTCCGTAACTTTCTTTTTAGAATATCGTAAGTTGTTTTAGAACGTGTTTTTAATACCATGCTGGAGTTTGTGTCACACGTTAAAAGAAGTGAGGGGAATGTCTTCGATAGGGATAATCTCTAACGTTTCCTATTATGTTGCTTTTTCATACCAAATACTAAATGAATTATTTCTTATACTTCCAGTTTGAAAAATAGGTTTTCATACTGGGAGCTGCGCGAGGCCTGATTGGCTAAAATTAGAAAGCACGTGCTTTTCGTAGTGATTATAGCAGGAAAAAAGAGAGTTTTCTTTTTTTAGAGTTACTTCCCTTGAGGCAAAACTAGAAAAACACTGAGTCAAGAAATAAACTTACATACCTATTTTGTCTCATGATGTCGCTACAAGAAGTCATCAAAGTGTTGTTCTTGAATCTTTCTCCTTTTGAATACAATTAAATGACGAGAATTACAATCCACAAACAGAGCGTACAGAGTGTTATATTATTAACATCATCTAAATAAATAAATAAATAAATAAACTGTTCTTTTCCATCTTATTCTTTGCTTATAAACTCTCTGTCTATCACTTTCATCGTCATCGTCGTCATGGATTCTCATCTTTGTTATCGTCTTTTTGTCCTATTTGCTATCTCTATTCGTTACGTCATCGTAATTATAAGGGACACGTCTTCAGCTGGCAGCGCTCTTGCGTCTCCCCAGTTGCTGATCAGTAGAGAAGAAAAGTTTTAAGAACGAGATTGGTGTGATACGTGTTAATGTTGTGCCAGTAGTCAGACTCGTGGTTATTCGCCGAATTACGGCGACACTGTTATCAAGACTGACATAAACTATAATCATTAACTGTTATCGTTGTGCAGTTACACTTGTCGCTATCATCGGGGCACGATCATCGGAGTACGAGTGAAAACGCCCTTGAAATTCAAACCAACGGCGTCCCTAGAACCCTGATCTCGCTATCAACTTTTGCTGACCATTACAGCTGCAATTATTATGCCCCCTGGCATTAGTAGGGCATTAGTTTACCCCGGGGCATTTGATGGTCTCGTGATTTTCACGCTACAGCAATGTCACTTCCTTTCAGTGATAAGTTCATCGGGCAAGGACGATAAATTTGTGATAAACTTTGTCTAAATAGGACAAAATGAGATGGTAGATGCACGTATAGAACGAACGAAAATTGAAGCAACACACAGAAATAAGACTTATTTGAGTCTTAGTTTGGCCTGATTTATGGCGTTGAATAGAATAAAGGTAAGACCGAAAACTAACCTGTACCACGGGGCATTTGAACAGCTCGTTTGTCCCCGCCGTGAGGCATTTGCCGGTTTGGTTTCAAAAAATCCTAATGCCCAGGGATCGGCCGGGTGGGTGGGGGGGGATGGGCTCTACCGGAAATGACTGATGCATCACAGAAAGATAAGTAGCTTGCGCATTACACATGAAGTCATACTAGTTTACAGTCTCGTTTTTGTACTCTCGTATTTGATAAGGTCCCTAATATCCCTTTTCCTACTCACCGCTACCAGCGTCACTGTCGTCTTTGTGGTTACTTCCATCTCCACTACTTCGGCTTTCCGAAATGTTGACCTTTATTGGGGACATCAATGCATTGCAGTTAGCGAGGGGGTGCTTAATTTTAAAAGTCAATTCTTGTGTCCGTTTAATTTCTTTGATTGAGAAAAAAAGAAGATAGGGAGATAGAGGTTTTTGAGTATTTGTGTCAAATGGCAAACAACTCTTTGTAAAACATCTTTAACCTTATAAAATAAAAACAAATGTACTTTTGAATCCTAGATAGTTTCATGGTTAAGTGATCGTCTAAATAGCTTTGATGGCGATTCTTAACCTATTCTAAAAATAAAACGCAGTAGAAATGAGGCAGGAATAGAAAGGATGGTCTAAGTAGAACAAAACTTAATTATGTTTTATATTTATTATTGT